>PHWZ01000218.1:0-61353 GCA_004379285.1 Botryotinia calthae | reverse complement strand
CGGCTAGACCAGAGGGGTCTAGCAGGTAAATTTTATAGTACAAAGATGGGAATAGTATACTAAGGGAAGTAAAAACAAAAGTTGGGGCCTAAAACCCACAGGAAAGTAGGGTTGGTTTGCACAGGAATCCTCAATTTCTTCTTCGAGCCGACGCAGAGAACATCTCCGAGTAACAACAGCATTGTTAATTTTATCATCATCACCAAGTTTTGAAACAGTGGGGGGTAATATTTGAATTAGTTGGAGACCCTTGACAATAAGCACCGGTGGCATGAGGACAGCGAAGCTATACATGCGACTTACCAAAACGAGGCTCCCAAGTTGTGACTCGCAAGACTCCAAGGCTCTAACGCGGTTGCAGGTTGACGGCTCAGAATAAACTTGAACATAGATGTAAATTGGATGTTAACCATACGTTAATCTTACCAGAACATTGAAGACCGGCGTCCCACTCTTTACACCTCTTTGTACTTCTCTGCTGGGGGTTCGTAAATTCTCATTCACCCAGTCATTGATCTGAATTAATACAGCAGCCCTGAATCATCGAGGCCTATCTTCTACTAAATCCAGCACGCTCTATCATTCACACTAGCAAAGGTTGGCAGTTGCAGGTTTTACACGGAGCTCATTGTATGCGGCTGTATCATAAGACATTAAAAAAACATTTCCCATTGCATTTCTTTGAGGATACTCAACTACAGGCCATCATGCCTCTTTTGCCACAACTGGAACACTGTATCGTCGCCTCCCTCTGGATATCGTAGAGCCACAAGCTAGATCGTGTCGGAATACCCCCTACACATTGACGATGGAAATTTCCATCGCGCTTGTCATATCAATGATCATGAAGAGATGCGAGCCTCTTTACACGAGCTTCGACTTAATCGCGGATTGTCCACTTTATCTCCCATTGTTGATATGGACTTTGCTATTTTTTTCTCCAAACATTCATAATAGGTAGATTTGCGCCTCCGTGGCTCCACAAATATAAGGGAGTATTGAACGCCGGCCTTCAATTTAGAAGAGGTTGCAATTGAGTTGCTCGCCGTCTTTGCGAGCAATGTAATCAAGTGAGTGCATAAAGCGTTGCGAATATCTATGCTTGGCTATCAAGTGAAGTTCGAGAGCATAAATGAGATAGAGTTTTTCATTTCCTCAACATAAAGCTCCCATGGGTAAATTTTAAGAAAAATGACGTGTTCATTCGCAAAAGAGTCTATTCGTAAGATTCAATACAGTCTCTGAGAATTTCAAGGCCCCTGTTACGTCGCTACAACATGTGTCACTCTCAAGTGACACTTTTGGTCAATTGTTGGAGTGTGGATGCGGAAGAATTTATGCTCTTTGTGAAAGCTTGGAGTGGAAACGGTATTATTATAGCACGGCGAGTGAAGCGTTTCCCTACATATTAGTCACTGGAAGAAGAGACCAAGATGCTGTTCTTTTGCTGTGAGGTATAATCCAATTTGCACATGAGAAATCCAATATTTGTTCTCAAAAGAGGATTACGAAATGACTAGGCTGAAAGTGGAAGTGGAAGTGGAAGTAAATCGTGATGGCAAAAAGATAACAAAGCTTTCTTCCGAGTTGCATTAAGTATCTCACGAGGCTTTTTGACACACCACGTCTGTCGCTAGCTTCAAGGCATCAAACACAAATATTGGCTTTCTTGACCGATATCTGAAAGACATTGGAAGAAGGTACAAGATTCGGCCAAACAGAATAATAGATTGATCAAGAGGGCAGCGCAATTTAGCGACATCCCGTTTCGCAAGCTGATCTATCATTCCACCGATGATGTGGTGGTAAGAAAAAATGAAGATGCTTTAAAAAACACATATAGACCTTCATGTTCTCCAAGCGAAAAGGAAACCAAAATAAATTTGATGCAAGATAAGGAGAAATCGATTCAAACCTAACTTCACCTATTCCTTTTCCTCGTCAATCTTGCCGTCAACGGTCTTCCAGTTGTCGACTCTGCAGTTGATATGTTTCACAAATGGATGAATGGCGATGCAGCCTTTTCATTATGGCCAGACTTTGATCATCCGAAGGTAGCGTCTCTTTTGAAGCTGGTAAGACGTCCAATAGATTCCTAATACTCTTGGAGATTTTTGGATAAGAAGTAGTCAAAAACTCGAGGGAGATGTCTCAATTTACAAACCAAGCCTTCGAGTTTCATGGCACAACACCAATGGAATTAGCTGCGGATGGTATACATTGTACCCATCTCATTGATCCGTTTGGCCACTTGCTCAAGACCATAGGCATGCGCAATCTACAAGATAATTGGGTGATCAATTCTCTGTATGAATCCCATTATTGCCAAAGAATTCTCAGCATTCTCAATCACTCAACTACAAGCCATGTATCTTCGTCAGCGGTGTGAGCCAGATGTAGACGTTGTAAATGATCTCTAGCCGGTATAGATTGAAATTTCCGAACTGGAATCTTTCCGTCTTAGAAGAGGAAACATTTTAGAAGGTAATAAATAAACTTGGTAAGAGAGGTAGAGGGGGCAGAGCCAGCAAATGAGGTAGAGACGGTGCTTCTACCTTACAACCTCTAATTTCGAATTCGACTGGAATATAATTCGGATGAATGCCGCGAGTTACACATAGCAAACAAGCCCCCCTCCCCTTCAAATAAAGCTGAACTTCCATTTCTAATTATAAAGAGTGGGTATATTATGCCATGAAGACTCGTGTATGTGTGCGTAAAAGTGGTTTATTGCATGGTATTGGTTGGTGGAATTCCTCAGTCTCATCTCAATAACCGTTTTCCCAGATTTCTTTCCGATATCCTTCTGTCAAACGTGAATCTTCGCCGTATATCTCCTGCCATCCTACGAATCCTTGATCCAGAACGTATACCTTTTGCTCTTTCTTTTCAGAATCCTCTTCAACATCCTCCCATTCCCCGTCATCGGCTTTGTTCTCAATTGCCTCCTTATTCTTCTTCATAGCTTCTCCAACAGTTCCAGCGCTCGTGCCGGCGCCTGCGCCTATAATCCTCTCCCTTTCCCGTATATATCTCAGTGCAGCACTGGGACCTCTTTGCTGACTCAAAGCACAATGAAATACAACGGTATCTTTATCCTTAAGCTTTCGAACTAATTCGGGGATCTTGTAGTCGAGAGTGGAAGATGGGACATGGGTGGAATGTTTGATATGGCCGCCTATGTGATCTGCGAGAGTAGATTGAAGTCAGTGATATGAAATGATTAAGAAAAATAGCATTATTCTTTCGAGACAAGAGATAGTGCCTGAGACAGACATACCATCATCACGAACATCGATAATAGCTAAATTTTCCGGCTTAGAAGAGGCATCCAGGTTCGACGAAGCGTGAGAAAGAAGGATATCAGAGAGAGCTTTTGAGGACAGGCGGGGTAGGTTTCCAATGGTGATGGTAGACATTCTGCGCATAGGAGATTACCCTGGGAATTGTTTGCGAGATTGGTGGGATAACGGTAGGAGAAGAATCACGGCGATGTGAATTTAAGTGAAAGCAGTTGGATATCAAGTCAAATGGTGGTAAGAATGTATGTTGGGTGTTGGGTGTTGTGTAATGTGGTAGTTCAATAATTCATTGTCAAAGGGAATGAGGGGTACGGGTGGAGTTGGGGGAACACGGTTTCGCGGTGTCGTGAATAAAGAATGTGACGCCAGAACTCAACACATTACATCAAATTGGAACATAAATCAATCCCATCATATTTTACTTAATAGGACACGTATATTGTTGCTCGTGTTATCCATGTGTCAATCAATTTACTTCCACAACAATTAAAACATTGAAAATGGAGGTGATTTTAATATAAAGGTTTGGGATATTCTTTGGCCAATGATTGACAGACACTCTAGCACATACTACTCTGGGGAACTCCAAAGCTTATAGGAAGGGATGGATGCAGCCTTTTCACTTACTACTTGTTTACGATTTGTTCTCTTCTATTGCAAGAATCGGGATCATTCAAAGATCATGATGATTTACAGCAAAGCTCGCAAAGTTGCAAGTGTTGTCGAATCATCACAATTCTGCAACATGGAGATTGTAGTCATTTCTGTCAGCTTCGGGCGGATGTCAATACACTGCGGTATAACATCTAATTCACTTGCCAACCCCAAGGCGGAATTTCATGGTCGAAAATGATCTAACAATGTTAATCAAAAATTGCTGATTCTACCCGGTAGTAGATTTTTCACGTCTTCAATTAGCGATTTGAATCTTGTTTGCTTCAAAGTTGATAGCCAAACAGATGATGGCAACCCATTTGATAGGATGAGACCACTTGAATCCCGATCAGGGAGTAGTTTGCAAAATCCAGGAGCAATATTTACCTACCATCTTTATAAGTTGTCTTGTGAGTGGGGGGAGCATCAGACGATCATCCCACCAGATTGTTTGACCTTGAGACCTTCTCAGAGTATAGTAAGCCCTGGAGAAACAGGAACTCGAGAATGTTTTTAAAATTACATCAAGATGCCATCAAGGACGTTGGGAGACTTTACTATCGACATCTCTGGATTGATTCCATTTGCGTATTGCCCAAGATAACTCCCAAGACTGTATTGAGACTGGTATCAAGATTTCTCAATGGTGGCATCCATGTATCATAAAGCTTGATGGCACTAAGCACTTCATACAGGTAAATACATATATGAAGAAGGATGTCTATATAGTACAACCAAGGAGATCCAAACCAGCCCATTCGTTGAGAGTTACAAAAATGTTCATGACTTTATCCTGGTTATTACTTCATGAATCAAGCCAACAAAAGCAATGAGCACTGGAATGGTTTTCAAAGAATGCAAGATATCACGTCGTGTACTCTATTTTCTACTTATCATATTCATTTAAGGACAATTCAGATGTCAAGTGAGATAGTATTCGAGGGCTTGATAGGGCACTTGCCTACTCTCCAAGGGTGAATAATTGATTCTAATTTCAAAAGCATGCCAATTCCGGATGTATGTATGAGCTTAACGAACAATACAACAAATGAATTTTGAATGTTTGAAACATACCCAGAGACTATTGTATGAGCCCGACTACTTGATGAGCTTACAACGGTGGTCAATAGACGCATTTAGTAAATCGCTCTATCAAGTCTCCTCTGGACAAACGACGGGGCGGCGTACTCAAGATACTCGTCAACGAGTATCTATCTGGATGCGCTTTATCTTCATGGTCATATTATCGTTAGAAAGGAGGAGTATAATGTTCGAAGTAGATGACGGCACCATGCAACTTCCTGATACAAAGAATCAGCGAAAAACTGCAAGAAATGAATTGGGACAGATAATTTGCCGCAGTCTTCTCCCTCTTAAAGTCGAGGCTGCTAAACTGTCTGATATTCTCTATCACAAGACTACGAGCTCTCTCGATAGACTGGCACTATCGATCATAATCCTGAAACTACCACATATCCAATCAGAATTGCACCCGCTTATATCCTTTAGTTTGATGCGCTTGATACTATTCAAGACAAACTTCACTATTCCTCCAACTCTTTATGCATGGTGCGAAGCTATACATATCACGAAGTTTATGATGACTGCAATGTTTTTTCTACTCTCACTATCAATGGTCAGAGTGTTTATTATTTCCTGTTTCTCCGAGATCATAACACGCCCACGAACCTTCATCAAAAGGTTGGAATTGAAGCAACGAAAACCAACACTTTGATCAAAAGCTGTATTCGAGATAGAATTGTCAAGGTCTCATCAACTCTTGATTCAAGATGAATTTCCCCATCTTCCTAGACGTACATCTCATAAAATTAGGCGGAGTAAAATCTCACGGGATTGTCATTTGGTTTAACAGGATAAAAGATCAACACCCACACACGCGTTTCGCTAGGCATTGAAGAAAAGGATTCATTATCATTAATATTATCAATCTATTCATCAATTATCCGCAGATATTTTTTTGGTTCTATATACAATATTTCCAGACATCTTCCTTAGACTGGGCAACGTCTACCATTGGTGTTCCAGTTATATGGAATAGGATCAGTGGTCTGGATTTCCCAATCCACAGATCCGACAGCAGTGAGAGCAAAGAATACACCGTTGGGGTCGTATCGTTGCTTCATCGCATAAAGTCTATCATAGTTGGCACCGTAGAAGGCTTGTGTTTGATTAGGCTCAATAAGGTCACCTTCTGACATGTAGGAGCCGGAATCGGGAGCGATAGCACGGAAAGTATCCATGAAGGCTGTAACGGCTTTTACAACGACCTCGATCTCGGCCCAAGTGCTAGTGGCCTCCCACTCACCGCCGACGATAGTGTGCATGATGGTTTCACGCCACGCAGGAAGGACAGCAGAATCAGTGGGTGGATCGACAGCAATACCGGTACCGGAGATGTGGAAGCCGGCGATGAAGAAACCTTGCTCGACGGCAGATTTGTGAGCGGCAAAGGTTTGATTGCGGAGGTCGTCGTCCTTGAATACAGAGCGAGGCATAAGGCGAGAAGCGGTCTTGACAATATCAGTTCCGACATATTCTTCTGGGAAAGAAACAACCCAGGCATCGTGGCTAGGAATGATTGTTAGTATGCTTAAATCATGATGGTGAACAAGACAGAAAAGCTAGGAATGACTTACAAGTTGTCAGCGTGGTTGTACCAAGGAGTATATGTGATATTGTTGCTGTCAAGAACATCGAACCAAGGCTTGAGAAGTGCTTGAGTCTCAGCAACGGTCATGTTTGGTGCGACGAAAGATTCCATACGGAAATAATAAGCATCGCTACCACCAACATCGGTTCCGATTTCGAAGGCACTGGCTCCAAGGTAGTAATATCCGTAGGTACCGGCATCGACGAAGGTTTCAGCATTGTCAATATAAGCTTGAACACCTGCCCAGAAGGAGGCGTTACCGGGAGTATCTGCGACAGTGAAATTGAAGGTAACCGTGGTGGTTTCGAGTTTGGGGAGAAGTTTGACGGTAAGAGATGTTACAACACCAATGGTGCTACCACCACCGCCGCGAAGCATCCAGAAGACATCGGAGTTGGTTTTGGAATCACAAGTGATAAATTTACCGTTGGCAAGAACAACTTCCATGGCCAAGACTTGATCAGATCCCATGCCATACAAACTGCTCAAAGGCGAATGTCCACCACCAGCAATATAACCACCTCCCATTCCTACAGTGACAGCTTCACCACCAATTACAGTACCTCCCAAGCTCTTGGCATATTCATAGGCCTCGTAAACCAAGGTACCGGAACCAACCTTGATAGCAGGTCCGGAATAGCCATTAGCAGCTACAAATTTTGGTAAATAGGCTTTGTTTTTGAGATGGTGAGTCCAGACGGTAAGAGCACCCTTGCCAGATGCTTTACCGTTAAAATCGTGCCCAGTATTCTTGATCACAATGGAAAGGTCAAGATTTCTTGCGAAATTGACAGCGAGTTGGATTTGTGCCACATTTGTGACGTTGACAACATAACTGGGGTAACCACCCTGCTCGCAGGTGTCTGTATAGTTAAATCCAGGAGGCATACAGGTACGACCCTGGTAGAGAGGCAATTGAATTGAAGTTGGATCAGCCTCGCTGTGTCGAGTTAGTATCCAATAATGTATCCAATTGGGTGAGCCTTACTGCAATTCTGAAAAGTACCAGTCAGCTGTGATAGATGCACATTTAGCTGCATCATATTCAGGCCATTCTGGGTAACAGACAGCGGCCAAAGGACTGGATTTGATCAAAGCACCGCCAAGGAGAATGTCAAAAATATCCCAAATTAAAGTAATGGGCCACAACCTATCACCAGGAAGAAGTTTGCAGGCTCTAGTCGATCTTTTCGAAGCAGTGGAATTCGAGTCGAAGGCGAAGAGAGAGGAGATGGATTCATTGTTGATGGCAGCAGCAACGTTTTCAAGAACGCCATCAGTCAATTGAACCACCTCGTTACTAAAAAGAGCTGGTGTGGCGGTTGATATAATTGTCGTTGTGGCTGCGGATAAAGTTGAGGTGCCTTGTGCTGTAACGGCACCCAAGAGAGCAGCGGCTGCCGCTAAAGACGGTGAAGTCTTCATGACTATAATTGATCAGTAACAGTCGCGAAACATAGCGGGGAAGTGTCAAGGGTTTGAGAGAACTACCTGATTTGCAAGAGTAATTTCCTTCTCTAGATATGTGAGCTTGACAGGACTTGGAAGGTCAAAAGAGGCGTGAACTGAAATAGATGGGATTGGGAGCGAACTATTTAACAAAAATTGTCTCTTGAGAGAAGTCTAGGTATCTGGATCTCGGGGTGGCTGAGAAGAATATTTTCCCAAAAGGGAAGACATAGTGGAGATGTCATGGCGGAAGCTTTCCCATTCTGGTGCGAGCCTATGTTAGTACTAGATTTGATAAAGCTTCAGTACAAGAACTAACACTTCAGGATCTATAATTGATTCATGTTAGATTGAAATCTCGCCATGTTGGAATATCGGACAACTCGGCATCAAATGTATCCTTAGGATATTTTGACAGAATGTGGATTTGCCGGGGGATGGCCAATAGTACACTCGGCGCAAACACCTGAAAAGAAAGGGAGCCCACTTTGAGCCCTGATCTACCCGGTCGTTGCATAAGAGAACTAGAGGCCAATTGAGATTAAGGATATGGGTCCCTGTGGATATTCGATAACAAAATCTAACAAACATGAATATGGGAACTAATTATCATATCATTGGATAATGATTAATTTCTCCAGGGACGACCAATGAACGAAATAGATTGTAAACGGAAGTCGGGTCTTAAAGCTGATGAACAGATGATAATAAGATGATTCTTGAACTTAGATGAGGTATTCTAAGATGAAATATTTCTCTAAACTTGCTCAGATTAGACAATTGAGTGATACTTTGGGATTAACCTAGAATCCGCATTCATACGGCAGAGGCTATACGAGTGTACGGGTGTACATGTGTGGTTTATTTCGTTGAACGGCTCGCCTACGAGCCTAGGATTCCAGTGCTGTGGTTAGAGGATCGTACAGAGTACTCCACGAAGCTGCAGAGCTATAGCGGGGCATCGATAGTTCACGAATCAAAAAATTGAAACAAGTCTTCCGCTTGAATTATTCGCAGGCTCGGAATTGCCACGTTTTCTTCCCTTTCGTTTGTATAACCATGTCTGTCGCTTATAGTCTCGATTCTCGAACCTTAAAGATTATGCTCTTGTACAAGGTAAGATCTTAGGTAATATGTAACTATTTATGATATGGAAGACTGTACTTTAGGGCATTAGGTCTCTCAATGATCAATGCCCATCTATCGCTTAGACTCGAGTTAAGCTTGTTAGTTACTGAGGTTATTGGACGCCGGATATCGGCGACCTCGATACCCAATAAGTAGTGAAAAGAATGTGCAGAATCACAAGCAAGTGCTCTGTATGAATTCTCGAGGGACTACCTAGTTACGGCTGGTAGTGATAAGTATTGTGGGTTATCCACTCGGATCTTTATCGACCGATGTTTCGTGGTGTACGAACGTTGAATACCGGGGTCTTTGGTGCGTTTCATGGAAATTCCTAGTAGCGTACCCCTCGACACTCGAAGAGTTTTCAGACTAGAGAAAATCAATGAGGGTTAAGGTTAAAACTATGAAAAGTAATTTTGTTCTCGAAGATTGGTATGGAAAAAGTTGCGATCCGCATCCATTCCTACGACTAGTAAGAAGTAGTATTTTGCTATAGCGGGAAGCCCCATTTACAAAGTTCAACCCCAGCTGATCATCCGATGGAGGCAGAATTTTGTCAATCATAATGAATATACAAAGCACGAAGTACCGACTGTACAGTGCACATATCTGTACATGATTGGTTTAAAGTCCTTACTGATGCGTTCATCAGATTGGATTCGCTACCTATACTTGCCGAGATGTTACGTAGATCCTGGGATTGATTAAGATTTTAATCTCCAAGTCTGCACAACTAAGCTCTTTCGATTGCTTCTAAAGCAGAACTAGGTATTTTATCCTCAATGATCAGCCCGCTTGCAAATAAGTCTCTTTCAGGTACAGAATTAGCTACATAAGTAGAATGCATTGACATCAATATCAATTTTATAGCACAGAACTCGTTACTGTAACGTTACTCTTACAAACTTCAGAAACACATGATATCAGCATACAAAAAGAAAAGAGACGTAGGTCCCCCGCCTTTCATCGATGCCGTTGCGCTACACATATTGTGGCTTTTTATCCCCCCTTGGCTGGTACCGGTAATTAAGATGATGATACCTTCCCACACGAACAGCATCTATCTGTATTTCACACTGCATATGTGTGCAGTGTTACAGTCGGCAGATGCTGTACGGAAATAAAAGGATGCAGGAGGAAAGGGGGTTGCAGATTCTGAATTTAATCACGCTGCGGAACACCTTGTATATTTCGGACTTGTACCGATTGCTACTGGCTGCTCCCTCGGCCCCGTCCCTAACCTCCCTCACCCCCTCAACCTCTAGCACTCGCCCACCCCCATTTTGCCCTTTGTTACACAATCACAAACTTCAAATCCGCGATGCAATCAAAAAGCACAGCACTCCACAAGAATTTCTTCCGTGTTCCATACCCCTGGCGTTAGCCGGAGCGGGGATTACCTTTCTTTACTCGAATTCCTGCTACGGATGTAAAGGACACAAATTTAGCCTAGTCATAATGCTCGAGTACGACGAAGCTCAAAAAGATCCTTACTATTGCTGTTGCACATACAGTATCGTTGCTCCATCAGGGAAAGCAGTATTCGTACAGGTAAATCAGGCGAATCAGACCCTCCATAGCATGGACAACATACTGGTCCGTTTTATATCTCATAAGATTTGACTTGTTGATTGTCAAACCCCTGGTGAAGTTGAAAACTCAATACCTCGTTTTAACTTTCGCTTTTTTTCGACCTTTCCTTCTAAATCCTTTTGACTGGGTTTGTTTTTCGCATTGAACTTTTCAATCCTTGAATCGCCATGTGGTAATGGGCCCTTGATTGCATTGATTCCCATCGGCTAATTGACTTTATCATAATATAATGGCCTGTTTGTCGCGCGTCGTGTACGGTCCCATCTTTTGATATTCACTTCTCGTTCCTCTTCTTAATCGTATCAGTGAGGGTGGTCCATTGTCGTTCGCATTCCACTTTCTTGTACATGAACCCCAGGGTGGAATTGTGACTGGCTCACCGACCACAACATGTCTACCAGTGCTGCTGCTGTTGCGGATCTTCCTCACGATAGCCGTCAGACCCAGGCATTCGCGATCACTTTCGTGTTTCCGGCCATTGCGTCGGTTGCCCTCTTTTTACGATTGTATAGTAGATCTTTGACTAGATCCTTTGCTGCAGGTACGTATCTGCTATTAGTTATGCTCTTTTTTTCTCTTCAGAATCAACACTTTGTACACAGCCGTCGCTAACCCGACGCAGATGATTGGGTAATTTGCTTTGCTTTGGTGAGTTTTATTCAAAGTTCTCAGGCCATAGAAGTGCCATTCTGCAAAAGGCTTTCTTGTCAATCCATAGATGTGACGGTTAAGACCTTGATCGACGTTGTTATCTGGGCTGGCCCTGCAAGATCTTCCACTAAATCTCTCCCTTTCTAGATCGTCTACTGGGCGGAGACATATGCGTCATATAAAGGTAAAGCACACCCATCACCAACTCCACGTTCCGAGCTCTTCTAACAGCAAGTAGTCATAGTATACAATTATGTTGGCATTCACGTGTGGGATCTTCCAGCCGACTGGGACTCTGTGCCCGGCGCAAAATATGGCTATGCGGTTAGTTTTTGGTGCGAATGCTTCTCATTACTTATCACTAATTATTCCAGACCGAACTCATCTACAATCCTATCTTGGCTCTCGTGAAAACATCCATCCTTCTCTTCCTGCTTCGTCTTACCGGCCAAAAATCTAATGTCAGACTCACGATTATTGGCCTTTTGATTTTCAATGGCATCATGATGGTTGTCACATTCCTTCTTACCACTTTTCATTGCGTTCCTATCGCTGCGAACTGGTACCCTGCCTTGTACCCCGATGCTGTCTGCATGAACTTTGCAAACTTTGTTACCGGGACGGCAAGTGTCAGTGTTTTGACTGACGTGCTGGCTCTGTTGATGCCAACTTGGATTGTCTACAATCTACAGATTTCAAGAAGGCAAAAGTTGATGCTTGTTGCTATATTGTCATTTGGTCTGATGTGAGGAACTGCCCATTTCTAACCATAACTTTTGGCAAGCCGACTTTTTCTAACACACTACCACAGAACCGTTATTATTGGCATTATTCGGATTATCCTTCTCGATTCGTTCGATCGCAAACCCCCTGCAGATATCACATATTCTCTTCTTTTCTGCATTACAACAATTGAAGTGGGCTTATCATTTGTTTGCGCGTGTGCGCCCGCACTTAAACCCATCTTCGTGCGCATCATCCCCAAGCTTTTCGGAGACAGTAGTCGTTCGCGGAGTCAAAAGAAATCTACCGAAGGATATGGACAGGGAAGAACAGGCCGTCGCCCAGAAGGCTATGAGATGAGTAGGAGAACACCGCATCATACTACAGAAATTGGAGCCGGCGATATAGAAGGAGACTATGATAAAATGAGCGACGTCACTGATGTGGAGAGTGGTCACGGAAAAGGCGATGGATTGAACAAAGGTCGAATGGGGATCGCAGTGAGGACGGAAACCGAGGTGAAGTGGCATGATAATAAGTCTGTGAATAACGGAAAGCCAGTCAGAAAAAGCGGTAGCAGTACTGAGAGTCTTGTATGAATGATTGATGGATTACAGTTGTTTTATGTGGGATTTACTTCTCGATTTGCCATTTTATTCGTCATATACCCCCCATGCTTTGTAGAAAGGCTTGCTACAACCTAGCAATCAAATATCGATTTTGTTACGAGATATGTGATTTGGATATGGGAGTTCTATATCTCTTTATATCGCTTGGTCATCCCCGCCTTCTCATTACAAACATCACGATACATGCAGCCAAGTTCATAAAGGCCAGCAGGGAAGTGAAAAGTCGGATATAGGAGAGGGCGGCGTCTTGACGGGCAGAAGATGAGTTGGATGAGGGTTGTTTAAGGTTTGGGGAAGGGCGACTATATGATGGAAGGAAGGAGAGGATGCTCTTCCCTATGGTTTATACGTTTCCACAATATTTGAGGCCATTTCCTGAATCTAATCGTAGCTTTTCCCTTCACATATTTCTACATGTGCCATGTCCAAGTCTCTGGTAGTCATACCTTGATTACAACTGAATAATACAAAGCACGTTAGTCAAAGTCAACTCATTCATCTACCATGGTATTAATTCATTTTCATCCTCTCATCTCCTCCATCGACAACTACTTAATTGAAACTAGCTTTTCACTCCCTGGTTACTTTTCACCATTGATCACAATAATATTACCAACCAACAAGCACCAATCATCTATGAATTACAAGCAGAACATCCATCTATCGTCATCGCTTTCCCTCCACGAAACCCTGCTTTCAGCACATCGGACCACTGTCGATAGCGTAAGTTTCTCTGTCCACACACCAGTCGATAAATTCAGTAAGATCGACCTCTGCTTCCTCCACTTAGTATCAAAACAAACAAGTTCCCCAACTCCTAGCTCAATGCCCAATTTATGCCTACAAATGCCATTCTAGGCAATGGGCTCTTATAAAAAAATTGCCCTACACTTGTTTTCGTTTTCCAATTACAAGTTTCTTCTCCTTGCCTTCATCCCAATCGTATAATCTTTCCCATTCTTCTTTCATCGTAATCCCCCCAACCCAATCCTCCTTCTCAACTCCATAATTCTCTGTCTCCCAACTGGATCATCTCTATAGGCAGCCGCACCCAACTCGGCCAAAATCTGTCCAACCTGATCTTTCTGCACCTCGCCTCCAAAGACCCTCTTATTGTGTCTAACACAGTCCTCGTACCATTGCTCCGCCGAATAAACAATGTGATTTGCGAGAACTATCCTATTTGACCCAACGAATGGATTAACTTCATTGTAAAACATTCCTTCTAAGATGTTGATTATTGTGTCAAAGTCGAATGACACACTGATAAACAAATCTGGGACCCAGTTTGTAGGACCTGGTTGGGCGTGCTCAGCTGCGTAGGTTTCGACGAGAGGGATGAGAATGCTAGGAGAGAAGACAATCTCATATCCAGAGAGCTTTTGTGACATTTCACGGATGATGTTTACGATAGCTTCATAGGGACGTTCAGTTTGTGCTTGCGGGTCTTCTTCTACACGGGCCTGTATCGACTGTAGAAGTTGTTCCCACATAGTCCGGATATCAGCCTGGTTGTGATGATTGGCAGCTGCAAATATCTGGAGACAGATGTCATAGTATTGGCCTTGGTCGGCATATTCATTGAAAAGCTAGAAGATGTTAGCAATGTACAAGCGCACGAGGACGGGGTGGAAACTTACGACAGAGAGTGGTTGAATGGCGCCGTCAAGATCTTGAACCACGGAATCTTTACGTGCTTGAGGAATTCTAGGATCGGCTCTCAAACTTTGCAACAATTCATGTTGAATACTAGCAACGTCCAGTAACTCGCCAGCCTCATGCAGCATGATTTGTCGCGCCTGTCTATGGACGGCACCGCCTTGTGTTTGAGCATTTGCCTTGGCTCTGCTTAAATATTCGATTCTCCTTTGCAAAGAGATGGGAAGTTCACTCTTAGCCAAGGTAAGCTGTACACCGGCAGCGGAAGAGTAATCTTCTCGGTGAACGTAGTATTTCCAGAGCAAGTCGGAATTCTCCGTGCTTTCGCTAGCAGTTCGCTCAAGATATTTCACGATGAATGGCGAGTCTGTGGCAATAATTCTTTCCGTCCAGCCTTGTTCAAGGTACCAATCAAATAGGTCGTATTGAAAGACCTCATCGTCAGACTCGTCAACCACTTGATGTGCTTCTTCGCGCATTCTAGCCTGGGTGGTTTGTCTGCCATCAACCATCTCCGGTGCGTTCCCAGTGTCGTTGTCAACAGCAGTTAGAATCTCCTTCACGATATTATAACAGTCTTTGCGGAACTCAAAGAAACTCGCTTGATGGTCGTCGGCAGGCCTGCCATCGTTAAGCCACGACAAAGCTTTGTTGCCACGATCAGATTCATGAGCAACAAGTAGTGCCAGGCTGATTGCACCAGCGTAGAATTGATTGGCGGCAAATTGAGCGCAAGCACTGTACAAATTGTCATGGGATAAAACGCCGGCGACTTCCTGAAACAACCGAACACTCTCGTTGAGAAGTGCCCTTCCGTGATCGGATGAAGGGCCGACGCTGGTCGCTCGTTGCAGCTGTTCTTGGGCCCTGAAAATAATGACATCGTCAGGACTACAGAAAGTGCCACAGCGTCTTCTGAGAGCCTCGGCGACTGTATCAACATTTGAGCCTTGGGCAATGTTACGATTCACAATCTCCTTCACCAACAACTTCGCCAAGTTTTTGCCATTGTCAGTGGAGAACAATAGCTCGAATGTCAGTTCTCGAAGTTGTTGCTTGGTTGTATCATCCAAGGCAGCCCAAATGTCATCGACTCGTTCCTCGAAAAACATTTGCACAAAAGATATTCCTTCCACAATGCTCGTGTTGAGGATTTGCAGTGAATGCAATGCTTGATGCTCGCCCTGCAGAGCAAGATCCTCCTGTTGAGTTGTGACACGATTAAGACCCTCGGGCCCAGACAGCCCCTCAATGAACGTCTTGTTGTCCTCCAAGAACTTTGACAATTTCATAAGTTCATCTTGAACAGCACCTAGCTTCTTTTTATCAATTGTTGGTTTGATAGCAATCACCTCCTTGGTAATTTCCATTTTTATGACCGGGGATTTCCAAAGACCACGGACTAATCTAGCCATATATAGAGCAAGCCCATCGTGTCTCGAAGAAGGCCGCACGTTTTCGATAGCTTGAGTTGGTCCCTCGACAACCATATTCTGATCCATAGATGCACGACCACCATGCTCAACAAATGCTCTTCTAGCAGCTTCAATTGTGTCAGGATCTGCTATCCTCCTCTCTCCAACTACTGAAGCATCGCCGCCCTGTCCGCATGCTACGGCTAAAGCAGTCGCGGTTGTTTCTCCCCTACCATATTGCCGGATGAATTTCTTGATTTCTGTTTCTCCATCATCAAATCCACTTCGAATCGCAGAGGCGAATATGTCTACGAGTCGTCGACGTCGAACGATATGAATCCCAGAATTTGTCATAATTGCTATTTCCGGGGTTGGAAGATCATACTGCGTTGCGAGTTCATTTCCGAAGCCTAGAGGTTGATCTGAAGCAGCAAAAGGTTTTGTCACAAGACCAATAGCCTCAGCACGACTGCCCATTTCCAGCCAAAATGCTGATTCACAATATCGCAAACCTTGTTGGGCGGCCATGTCTCGTGCCTGCGCTGCTATCCGACCTGTATCTGGAGCCGACAGAAAAAGAGCATCACTCCCATCACGGGTCTCCTTGGAAACGAAACAGAAGAAGAAACCTGGAGGGTATCGAAGACCTTTGCGTGTATGTGCTAGTGCATCAGAGCTTGTCTCAATCGCTGGCTCGAGTCCAGGATAAGGTCTATTTCCCGGCCGATCAATCCTGGGTGGAAATCTGATGTGTTGAACCTGCATACTTTGTGGAGCTCCCTGGCCAGTTTGGAAACCGTAAGCATAACCCCGAGTAGCACTCAAAAACAAGCGACATCCAGATGTAGTAGTAGCCATAAGATGGAGCTTTAGTCCTTCTTTTGCAGATATAGGACTGATTGAAACGATCCGCATATGAGACGATAAGAGGGGCGAGGCCGAAATCATGTGAGAGATATCTCTCAGGATATCTTGTCGCTTCTTGTCAATGACTTGTGTCAAGGTGGTAGCGCTATCCATGTGGAATGTTCGAATGGTGGATTCAGAGGAAAGAGTGTATAGCAAGCGACGGGTGTCATCCACAACCATATCCACCACAACCTCAGTCGTCGCGCGACCCCAAGGTATGGGTACCAAAGATGTGTATCCAGTACTTGTGTGATTGAGCTTTCCAGTTTTATTTGAAAACCATTTGTCTTCATTTTGATATGTAAGTTCGTAGACCTGGTTGGCTCCTCCCGCGAAAAATATGCGCCCCGTGTCTGTTGATCCTTCAATTACTGTGACATCGAGTCCTCTGATGGAAAGCGTCATGCCGGTTCTGTAGAGCTCCAGGTTTCTATTCCCATGCTCATCAACTCCGTCTGCGACACCCAACAAAATAATATCTTGAGTGGTTGCGACCACCACAATGTGGGTGATAGCTTCAATGAAAACTCCTTTGCGCGGTATCACTAGTTTCACAGCTCTGATACCATTTGGTTGGTCCTCAAATCCTCGCAGTGTTGGATTTGGACTGGTATAGTCCCATAAGTATAATGCGTTGTCGATAGCTGCCCATGCATGATTCAACTCCGCAAAAAGCCCCATCGATGTCCCGAAAGAAGCATTGTTGTATTGGTCGTAAATCGTATCTGGAATATCGTACATCCTCATCTTTTGGAAAGGGACCCAGGCGGGATCAGAGACAGGAGATGGAAGGTCATAGTCAGACGAGATGCCCTCTGCGAAACTGTTAGCTGTAACTCCTATACAAACTCTAATGTAGACTCACGCTTGACATAGCTATCAAGATCAGGAAAGCTTGATTCTCTTTGCAGTACTTCGTTGATAGTTTTCGCAGCTCGTGATATGGGTAATAAGGGCTGTGGTAAGATTTGAGGTTGAATTGGAGGAGGTATTGGGCCGTCTCGAGGTGGAGTTGGTTCACGTCCAGCATGCGGTTGCGGTGGTCGAAAAAGAGGTGGTTGTGGTGGAGGAGGCTGATTGAATCTCGGAGGAGCAGGTGTCATGAAATATGTACCTGGTAAAGGTCTCTGTGGTGTTCCTGGAAGAGCCATTCTCTTTTTTTTCCCCTTCTTTGGCTGGTAATCAACCAATCGTTAAATAAATACTGTCGCGAGAAGGAATCTTGCAGAAGATGGAATTAGAGATTAGAAAAACTTCATGAAGAAAAAAGCGATTGAGTCGTGATGATATGACAATCTTCGAAGTTATGCGATGGAGGCAAATGATTGTAAAAATTCGAGGATGGATCGAGGGCAAGGTTTCTATTTGTATACCTGCAGCTGTATATTTTTTCTGTTTTAGAGCTACAACTCTCTCTTTAGATGAGCCTCGCGACGCGGTCGAAGCTTCTAGGATAAATATTTATTTGAAGCACGTGATGGGTTGCAAAAAAAAACAATGTCAGAGATTTGGTAGTTTGGGTTTTACAAATCTAGGAAATAAGAAATTCAAAAAAGAATCGTTAAATAAGAAATACGCCGGTAGCTAGGTGGATGGGTACGTTAGGTACATAGGATAGGATAGGATAGGATAGTTGTACGCCGTACCGGTGAGAGTAATGTTTCAACGTAAGAAGGGCTTTCTTTTTTACAATTCGCTTTGAGTTCTAACTGTACAGATGATAGCTTTCTCACAGAGGTAACAGTGAATCAGCATCATCTTCAACCACCCCCTTCTAATGCTCAAGGTATCCGAAGTCTGTCCCACAATACATAGCTCTGAGTATAATGCCGTATTGATATTGATTATATACTTTTCTCACCTACCCCGAAACAATCAGAGAAGATTAATCTATAGGTCTTTCTCATGAATTCCTCGCCGCCATCATGAAGCCAATTCTCCCATTTACCGCCGAATTCCTAGCATAAGACATGTAGCAAATCATGCATTTCGTTCATCCACCGCTCGTCTTTCACTCTTCGTTTCGCCCCTCAGTCTGATCAAGCTCTTTTGGTTTCTTGAATCATGCCTTCTTAGCATCCCTTTCGGCTTTCTTCAAAGCTCTGGTTCTGATACTCTGGTGCATGCCTTTGTTTTGATCTACCACAAATGACCCTCCGACTCCTAAGGTATTCTCCAACCACCATTGCATTAACGCATGACCCCAAAATGGTGTACTTGTGTAAGCCATCTTCTGAGCTCCTCCACTTCTACCAACCTTGGCCAGAGTAGTCTTGACAAATGTTCTTGGATTTGTAATAAACATGCTAGTACGTCGAATCTTGCTCATTGCGGTCGTAACAAGGTAGCTCAATACTAACTCGACGTCGACGCCCGTACCCTTGAGTTCACCTCCAAGGGATGTTGACCATTGTTGTAAGAATGCCTTGCTTCCAGAGTAAGTAGCCAGTAAAGGAGTCGGTAACCATCCACCAAATGAACCCATAGTTAAGATCAAACCGCGTTTGCGTTGAACCATTCCGGGTGCTACAATTTGAGTGACTCGAAGTGTGCCCGTGCAGTTGATGGTAATGATATCTCTCATTTCCTCCTTTGGTGTCTGAATAAATGGTACTGGAATGCTGTGACTTTGCCCAACATTGTTGACCAAGATTCTTACATCAAGTCCATCAACAAGAGCCTTCAACTTTGCATAATCCTCGTCCCTATTGGCAGCGAAATCCATGGCAAGAATCTTTGTCTGAATCTTTGAGCCGGCATATTTGGTTTGAATTTCGGAGGCAAGAGTTTGGAGTTTTGATTCAGTGCGGGAGACGAGAACAATATTGAATCCTTTCTGGGCAAGTTGGATTGCATATTCTTTGCCGAGTCCATCAGAAGCACCAGTCACTACTGCCCAAGTTCCTTTCTTTCCATAGGTTCGGAGCTATTTGGAGTATGTTAGCCAGCTGTACCAGATTAAAACTGTTGGCTCCCCAAGTATCAAGGACCCTTACATTCTTTCCTGACAGGACGAAAAGACTCAATAGAAGCTGGATGTAGCTAATGACTTTGCCAGCGACAATGAAAGCTCCAATACCAGCAAGCCCAGTGAGGACAGCCTTTGGCAGAATAGTATCGAGAACCATTTTGTCAATTATCAATGGATTGAAAGAAGTGGAAGACAATTCAGAGAAATGTTGAGACCACCAGGTCTTATTAGAAATAGGTGACTCTGGGCAAAGTTTTGGTGAGGAAATCCGCTAAATTTCAGCCCGGCATTCGTTCATTATAACACCGAGTAGCCTCGTAGCATCTCACTATTGGAAATACTCTAGGCACTAACAATGTCTAACATGATTTGCCAATAGTGTGGGACCACGACCACCCAAGCTTCGATCCAAACCCGCCGGCCCCTGCACTAGGCTGATCTTTGAACTATAATAATTTTTGTTTATTTCGTTGTCCTGACTGAACTCTTCTCGGGTTTTGATTTACATTGGCGTGCTCCCATTATCACGGCACAACCGCATTTCAATCCCATTAACAATCGGATATTCAAATCCAGCTGTTTCAGATACAGCCTCTCAACATGAGTTTCCTCACTAGCCTCACCGCGTACTTACCTCAACATGAAGGTGCACTTCCCCAGTGGCTTCTTTTCGTGAGTAACACTGTCCCTTCCTCATATCTAGTCTCAGCACTAATCCAACCCTAGATCTCCCTGACCTCTCTTTTCAACACCGTCCAGTGCTACTTTACTCTCCACTTTAACTCCCAGATCTATAACGCCATCCCCAAATCCAATAGCCCACTTAGTAAGGGTACCTCCCAATCCTACCCTTTGACCACGTCTGCCACTCCTCTCTCTTCACGCACATTCGGAACATGGTCTCTTATCACTGCGATCGTTCGTCTTCAAACCGCATATTATATTAGCAACCCACAAATATATCAATTGGGATATGCGACATTCATTGTTGCGTGGTTACATTTCATGGGAGAGTGGTTGGTGTTTGGCACTGCGAAGATGGGCAAGGGATTAGCAGGACCGGCCGCGGTGTCAACTGGGACTTTGATTTGGATGTGGGTGCAGTGGGGATTCTATGTCAAATAAGAGAATGGGATGACTAGCTGGACGGGAGGGAGAGGAAGGCGAGGATATACATAATAAGTGGATTGTGGAATGTCGTAGTTGGGAACGCATCCAAGGCATATTGAGGAGCTATGAGCATGGTAACACTTATCAAGGTCCTTCCCAAATGGAGTCGAGTGGTTCTCAATACTATTAGCTAGGAGAGGTTGCATACCCAAAATTTACGTTATGGTTGAAAAGACATTTTACTTCTTACTTAAAATATTTTAATATCTTGTATCACATTCGACTGTCAAAAGGCTCTAGATTTCAGGCAAGTTTATTTTCATTCTAGGTCAACCCGCTGAGGGGATCCGAATTGAGGCCGGCTCAATTATCGGTCATAGTTTTCTGGCTTTGTTTCTTGTTCCTAGTTGGGAGATTGCTCTGGGGAACTTCACATGTGGAAGCGCCATGCTCGCCACATCAAGATTCTCGTCGCAGAGTTTGTTGGTAGCAAACTCACGAGTTCTAAGTGTCTCCATCCTTATTCGTCATCAAATCTCCCTGCGGAGGGTCTTTCTAACAAGAATCGTGCAGGCTGTGGTCCAGTGGTGAGGATTTCATTGAACATTTCATGGGCAAAAGCAAGTCTTCTTTCTTCATCCACCTGGGGCACACGAGAGAAGCGTGCTTCTAGAGTATTCTTCAAGTTTGCAGGAAGGCGATGTCTAGTGCTCGGCCAGCAGAAATTGGATCGGCTTTCACATCTGACGTTAATACCTGGACCATCCTTCTTCTGAACCCTGAGTGTCTGAATGATTGTGTGAGCGACTCGGTCTACCGCTATGTAGCTTTCTTCTGTGAGTGGAAGGACGGGTGATATAACTTCCACGAAAGCGATGTCGTAGCGCTGAAGGTTCATTGGCTTCCATGGTGAATCTTCAGGCGAGTGGATCTGCCAGAGGGGAATCCATGGTTCTTGCTTTGCATTGTATCCTCCGCCTTGCCGCATTGGATTTTGCACCTCCGAGCCATAGTCATCAATCTGTGGAAATCCTCGACAGAGAATATGCGGTGGGTGGCCTTTGAAGGCCATAGTTTCATCCACTCCACGGGTCATCGTCCAGTCAGTAATCCCGTTTTTCTTGAATGCTCTGAAGAGTGCATTTTCAACCCGCGGTACGTAATCACTGTCGGTGAAGCTGGGTCCGTGAAGTCCGTGGACTTGTCCAGGCAAGTAGGGTTCCGGATCTTTGACATGGCCTTGAAGACAGGACGCCCAAAATTGGAATTGGACAACAAAGGTTGGTTGGTTGGGGAAAGGTACCAAGGGATTGGGCATGTCGCTATCCCAGCAGGCTTTCTCATCTCGAAAATAGTGGATCATCTCTGCATCAAAGTACCATTGATCCAAGGCAGCAAAAGGGAAACAGTACACTTCAGACATGGCCAATGAAATGAGCGTTTTTGGGGAGGGCGGAGGGCGATTAAAAATGTTGGCTGAGTAGCGAATATTTCTTGAAATGCCTCTAAAAATTGAATACCTTGATGTTTGGATGTGTTGGTATGATGGTAAGTGAGTCGCTGAGGAGACATATAAATGCGATTAGAGAACAGACGTTTTATGGTCATATCGTCGACGTTGTTTATGTGAATAACCGTTATGTTCTTGACAAGCCCGAACAATGTAATTGCAATTTCTCAACGCAAAATGATACTATTCAGCTCTTGTTCCTCGACTTCAAATAATTCGAGAGCATAATTTTGAGAGATTTGCAGAAGTAGAGCGTGTTGCTTCCTAATTGTTTGTCATTCATGCAAGAGCTTCATTCAATGCTTTGCCACCCTTCCATCCTCTTAAACAACGTGTGACGAACTTCCACAGTTGAAGGTGGGAACCCATCAGAGAGTGTATACAAGCAGATTATCATTTTCTCGACTGCATTGGATCTACGTGCAGCGAACAACAATACCGGGAAATGGTGGAGGGAGGCGGATAAAAGATTAGTGCTGGAAAAGAGGTCAGCTTGGTTGCAATATCAAGACCAACAGTGTTCCTCTTACCCGACCCCCCTAAGATTGCAATCTGGCGATCAATAACAAGACTAACACTGCAGTAAACTTCATTTCTTTGTTGGGCTGAATATGTGGTGATCAAAGAGCAGCTCGAGGGGCCTAGAGCGAAATACTCAATTCATGAAGTCCAAATATATATTCTTAGATACAAAGATCTACGTACAATGTAATAGGTTACAATTTACCGATTTTCCTCACGTGATTTGCGGATATGCTTCGGCGTGCATCAACAATCGCGTCTTTGAATTGAAACAACTCAGGGATCTCTTATCGATCGAATTGAGAGATACCTACCACTTCCGTCATCATTTCCGACTTAGCTATGAAAATCAGAGGGAATTGATAGGAATCAACAAACGATGACATGGCGTGGCGTGGCGTGGCATAGCATGACATAACATGACATTCAAAGCTTTCTCTAATGACAATTGCCGTCCATTATACATCCTCATCAATATCTTCTCCATCAAATAGGAAAAAGTTGCATTGCATACATTTTTACATTTCTACACCCAAAACGACACTGTGCCACTGTTCACAGTTGTCACTATTGCCTAGCAGCTCGGGCTTTACCATCTTACTCTACGCGCAGTCTTATCTCATGGGACAAAGAAAAGAACTACTTGCTACCATTCCATTCCAGTCCATTGCATCTGCATCTGCATCCCACCAAGCAATGCATAGGGTTGATTAAAAAGTCTAGATTGCTTTTGCAGCTACCAACCTCCAAGTTGATCTATCGGATTTACTCCTGATTCAATATCATCCGACATACCCACGATTCTCGTATTTATCTGGTGCTTTCCCGCCCTCAAATTCCCCAGACAGTTATCACTGGGAACCGTTCGGAATATCTGATAAACATAAAGGTTGAGTTGGTTGTACACAAATTTAGATTGATTCGGCCAACATCATACATTTTTTACTATACTATTTGACATTCAAAGGTCGACAAAATGGTGGATAGTTTCACTGGAATTGCTTCGATACCCAATGAGGTCGGTGTTTCGTTTTGACTAGCCCTGTGAACTAGCTGGCTAACAATACTAAAGCTCCTCATCACTGTCCTTTCACTCTTTTCTACCCGTCGACTTCTTCTGCTCGCATGTACCTGCCATCGTTTCCATGATCTCATAATCCGAATCATACACCATCGCCTCATTGCAGCAGCGTCTTTGAAAAATCATAAATTGATCCTTTAATGTTTTCATCCCTCTACGAAACTTATCACCCCGTACGCTTTGTGCGATTATCTTGGTACAGATGGACTAAGTGACGACGTTGTTGGAGAGGGAGATATATACAAAGATGTCAACAATACCGGGAGATTAGGGAAAATGGCCGGTCTATATTCGCACTTTAGGCCACTTCAGCCTGAAGAAAGAGTTCGACATGTAACAGGTAGTACTAGACCAACCCATTTACCAGAATCAGAAGACAGGCTTGTATCTCAAATCGTCGATCTCGAGTCACATGAACTTTTCTCGCAGCTTTGCACCATCACCAATATCGTAAAGGTTGGTCCAAAACGAGGATTGCTTCTAAGTTGCGTTAACATTGGTGAGGGAGTCATAAGAGTTTTTAGAGACTGGCTGTCGGATCGCGTTGAAGCAAACGAGAGGCACATTGACAACCCAGAGGAATGCAAGAAACGGCTCTTGTGGAGCGATACCGAGAAACATGTTGGACTGAAATTTAAAGTTTCTAAGTGGGAAGAAGCACCTGCTCCAATTTTGCTACCCCGTGACGAGGAAGGTCCTGTTTTCTATAAGCTCCAATGTGAAGGTAAGCCGGGTTAGCAAGAGATTAGAGGGAAGAGTACTGATGATTCCTTTCAGAATTGGTCCTAAGAACAACGCAACTTCTCCTTCATATCGAAGAATCATTGACAAGAGAAGTGGGACACTCAAGTAAGGTAATCGTAATCGGTTCCTGGGATTATTGATACATTTTTCACCTTGTATCACTGCAAAGAGTACCGGATAACAACGAACTGCTTGAGTTCTTTATGTAAATACTTACTACGTTTTACCTAGCTTTATGATTCACACGTACTGTCGAGGGCGTTTATCAGATTTCAATTTGCTGGAGTATGAACATATTGATAAATGCGAGTTATCCAAATATTGATAAGCAGGATAGCCTAAAGGGACTTTCTCAGAACTAATGGGTTCAGATGAGTTCAGTAGACTCTTTGTAAAAACTCTCTTAAATTAGATGGGACACATCCTTTTTACCGTTTTGCTGTTAGTCGTTACGGTAAATGCTGTTAGTCGTTGTTGGTCGTTGTTGGTCGCTAGTCGTTATAGTCTTAGTCGTTATAGTCGTTAGTCGTTATAGTCGTTAGTCGTTAGTCGTTCGTTATCAGTCGCTATTAGAGTTGTAAAAAGCGTAACGGCTGTGACTAGGATACAAAAAGCTTTGTCCTCAGCATCTTCCAAATCCAACATCACACCGTTAATTCGAGGGATATGACATTAGGCGAATGCAATCTTACCTAGCCACATTTGCGCTTTTAGGGTGACATTAGTGGTCAATAGAGTGTAAGCTGCGCCCACAGAGTTTGAAGCGTGTTAAAGTGGAGCAGCGAGAGTATCTTCTTATACTCCTCCGTAAAGCTTACTAGACTAGATAGATAGGTAGTTGGAGGGTGGGGGTCCGTGCGCTTCCCTTTCTCAACCCCTTCCCCTCCAGCGTGAATTGAAAAATTCTTGCAGCTGCAGGCTGTGCTCCGAGATTCGAGATCCATTCACGGCTATTTATAGTACTTCGTACCTCATTACCAACCAACACAACGTTGCCCTCGCTTTTCTATCATGTGGAATCTCATCCCATCTACGTGATTTTTAATTTATCTCACCGCATACACAAAGATGGCGAGTGAACTTAAAAAATGACACCCTCTGAGACATACAAGATGGCTTCTTCATTGTCTTTACCTTCAGTATATTCAATTTCTCGAAATCACTTGACAATAGTACCATTTTAACTTCTACGACATTCCCCGTATTCTCGGTAACATATGCAACGATTGGCTGTAATGTAAGTTCTTGTACACCATCTTTATGTCTGAACGGTCTCAGGCCTCACAATATCTGCAGAGAAGAGCAGATGATCAGCTAAATTGTCTTTACGTGACGAATTCGAGATACAACATGCATTTATATGTTTTTAATTTTCTTCCGTGCATCACAAAGCCTTGTCAGATCTCTCGTTTTCCGTTCTAAATCTCGGTAGCAGGGGTGTCAGTGTGCTCACCTTCCTCCAGGATGCATACCAAAAAAAGGATGGATCTCGTGTATTCTTTTCAAAGCCTCTTCGCAGAAGCACTTCGGCGTTAAACTGCTGTGGATCATGTCAATACCTTTTGTCGGGCTAATATTCATGCAGTGAATCAAAAGATGTACGCAACATGCATATAAACATCGAATCCTTCACAAAAAAGATTGCTCTCTTCCGTCCAGTCCTAGACTTCATTCCAAACTAAGCAAAGAAACTGTTTGCAAAGTTGGAAAATGTTTAATACTTTAACATTCCTGGCGCTTGCTGCCTGCTCATTTGCAGCTCCAACACCGACACCATCAATCAACACAACTGTTGATCTGGGATACTCAAAATATTTAGGAACTAATAATGGTAATGGCATCACTCAGTGGCTTGGACTTCGATATGCTGCTGCTCCCTTGGGAGATTTGCGTTTTCGAGCCCCTCAAAATCCCGCTGTAAATGATACTTTACAAATAGCAAACAAGGTGTGCACTTTGCCCACTCCGTTTATCTATTCACGCCGACTTAAAAATTATAGCATGGTGGAGTCTGTCACTCCTCACCTTCGACCTCACTTTCATCCAAAACAACCGAGGATTGTCTTTTTGTAGACATCTATGCACCTACCGATGCGAGCAAACTCCATCCTGTCTTTGTTTACTTTCAAGGTGGTGGCTTCAATAGTCTTGCTAGCCCAAACTTGAACGCAACTAGCTTAATTGCAGCTGGTGACCACGATATCGTAGTAGTCACGTTCAATTATCGTGTTGGTCCTTGGGGTTTCTTGACCAGTCAGGAAGTTGTGGCGAATGGTGATACAAATGTTGGACTTAAAGATCAACGATACCTACTTGAATGGGTTCAGAGGAACATTAAACAAGTAAGTTCTTAGTATTTGGACTTAACACATCTGTAATAACATATGATATTAATATGTAACAGTTTGGGGGCGATAAATCACATGTAACGATTGGAGGAGCGAGTGCAGGTGCGGCTTCTGTAGATCTTCAGCTTTCTGCATATGGAGGTCGCGATGATGGACTTTTCCATGCTAGTGCGGCTGAAAGTCAGTCTTTCGGTGCTCAACTCACTATAGACGAGTCACAATACCAGTACGATGGTTTAGTTCAACGAACTGGTTGTGCTGGGCAAAGTGATACACTAGCTTGTTTGAGGGGATTGGATATCAGCATTCTTGCCAAAAACAACATTAATGTCCCAACACCAGGCGGTACAGGAGATAATCCAGCGTTTATGTGGTCTAATGTTATTGACGGTGATTTCACTCCTGACTATACCTACAAGTTATTTGCCACAGGGCAATATGTTCAACTTCCTGCAATATTTGGGTATGCCTTCTTTACTGTTGCTCGCCTATGCCAGAAAGGCTAACACAATATTTTCTTCATTATAGTGACGACACAAACGAAGGCACAATTTTTACTCCTCAGTCCATCAATTCCAGCGTCGAAATGTCCAACTTTTTGAAAGATAATTTCGTCAAACTCACTGATGATCAACTAAGTAACATCCATAATTACTACCCTCAGGGACCTCAATATCCAAACGCTGGTACATACTGGAGCGCAGCAGCTCTTGCTTATGGTGAGATGCGCTACAATTGTCCCGGAATCTACATATCAGGCTCTCATGACTTCTTCGCCCCATCAATTGGAAACTGGAATTACCACTGTGACGTTCTATCGTCTACAAATGCTGCCAGTGGGTATGGTGTTACGCATACTGCCGAATCTGGTTCTATCTGGGGTAGCAGTGGACCTCCAGATTCTGCTCTCATACCTGCCATCCAAGCATACTGGACCAGCTTTATTAGGAGTAAAGACCCTAATACATATAAACTCAAGAGTGCACCTAGATGGGGACAATTAAAGACTAGTAATTATCAGAGGATTCTTTTCCAAGCCAAGAACGTTACAGGAACAGCCACCCCAAATGTTACAATGGAAACTATACCAGATGTACAGATGGCGAGGTGTCAGTACCTGTCTAGTATTGGTGTGAGCATCGCACAATGAATCTATCATGGGAATTACTTGATCGAATCAACGTTTGTTGAATTGCTCCCACTTTTTTCTATTACATATTTTTACGGCAATAGATATTGGGAAATTAGGTGTTAGGGAGATACTGTTTATATGTTTTTTTGCATACGATGGCGTTTTGGAAATTATGGATATATGGGATCTTCTCTGTTGGTACCAAGACATAGCTCATTAGCTTTCTGAATGATATTCATTGATATCATACCCTCCTGTCTATCATTGGTTACGAAGCTGTGATCAAATAATTATTTGCCATGCCAAGTCTGAATCGAACAAAGAATCATAGGATATCCCAAGAATAAGTTCAATCCAGAACTCGCAGGTCATGCCTTTGTCTACCTTCATTCCATGATTCTATTTCCGCGCATCGTTATTGTCGATAGTCTCTTTGTTATAAATAGCCAGATACCAGTAACCGTTATCATCGAATGTTCCATCCATTCCGGTAATTGAGGCAAGAAGCCTGCCTTAAAAATTACATCCTCTTTCACACGTGTTATGAGGGGAACTGAACTCAGCTTTACCAATCATTCTCTTTGTTGTTTGTTTTCTCGTTCTATCTTCACTCGTAGCTCTCCACCTCCACTTTATTTCGAGTTTTACTCGATGGCAACTTTTGAATCTCTGTTTATGTTCTACATATATGTCCACGTTTCCCGTTACAAGACAGCCTGTTAGCAGCATTTAATCCGCGTGGTGTGGAATCAGTCTCTCATTCGAACATATGCATTCAAAATCATACTCTCAGTCTCAAAAACTCGACACGCACAAATCGTCCGTTCGAAGCTTCAAGTCACATCACAAACAAAGACACGCAATGGCATCTCACACCGACGCAGACCCCAGCTCCAGTTCACCTAAACGCAAAATGGCACACAGCTCTTCTGATCGCCTCTCTAAAATACCCAAGCTCAAAGTACCAGGGAATACCCCTACTGATCCCTCTCAACCAAACCATTCCCGCTCCAGAAATTTGCCGCAATCTGGTTCCACCGATAACAAACATCGTCATCATCATCATCCCGAACATCATCCACACCATGGACTCATTCATCCACCTCACGATTCCACTTTATTTTCTCCCACAAATACGAGCTCTACTCTTCCAAACTTAACCCTAGACGAAGGTGTAATTCCACCTTTCACATCCCCCACTGTTCCTCTCTCACAGAGCCAACCGTTCTCCGATCAGGACACACCAACCGGGATTGAAGACGCCGCGGGACTGGGTGCCCCACCAAATTTGGCAAATGATTTGGAAGAGGCATTGATGGAAGAAGTGGAGAAGAATTCAGGGCTGACACAAGGGCTTCGAATCGAGGATCTCTCTTCTCAGGGTAATGGAGGAAGTAATTTGACACCGCAAGAAGTGGGTTTTGATATTGACGTGAATATCAATCACGATAAAGATGAGATTACATGGGAGAGCGATGAGGAAGATGATGAAGGGGAACCCTCAGCCAGAGAAAAAGACAAAGAATTTGTTGATTCTTCTGTTTCTTCCACTTCTGATTCTCACCATTCGTCTGATTCAGGATATGATGAAACGAAGGCGCCTCCAGTTTCGGATACGAATATGGATACAGGACCAGAATACGATGAGGGGTATGTAGAGGGCGGGGGAGGCAATAATGGCGTTGAGGTCTCTGCCGAAATTGACTGGAATGACATGTCGAATGATGTTGATGCTGACCCCTACACTGGGGGTGTATCAAAAATAGCAGGCGAAAACGATGGACAAATGAATTTCGATGGTGTGTACGGGGAGTGGGATAGTAGAAACGCAGAGTGGGCTGGCGTGGTAGCTTTGGAGCCTGGGGGAGATGAGGCTGTGGATGGGTATGAAGGAATTGGGAATGGGGCGCAAAGAAGTGGTGAGGACGAAGTCTGGTGGTTAAACGAAGGTTGAAAATTGTTGAATGGGTACATAATAGTCGGATCAGTTGGTGTAATACGAGATGATTGACCTTTTCTTTTTGTTTTTGATTGGAAATTGAGTCCATCCATCGGAGCTGGTAATGAATGGGGTGTACAAGAATGTATTGATGGAAATTAAGCCCCAGTTGTGATTTACAATGGCAATTATTGCCTGCAAACAATGTATGTGTATGAGTGGTAATTGGGTCTTGGGAAGGTGTATCACCCAATAAGTAATATATCATTGATTGATCTCTGATCTATATGAATTTTTCACTAGCATAACTACATGCCAAACAACCAAGCTGATCAAGAATTCAGTGTCTCCTCTCATATATACTAGTCCTGTAGTCTATGCATTTATCGCATAGAGATGGAAAAGGGATAATAGACCTATGGAGTATCAGCCTACTTAAATATACTGAGACAAGCGACCCAACTCATCTTAGCTGATCGCTTCATAATTTTGCATAAAATAAACTCAAAGAACCCTACAGCATCTCCCCACTCCCCAATTGTTTTCCCAACTTTGGTTTGAAAAACTCATCCTTATTCCTTTCCTCCTTAAACCCACTCCCATCATACCACTCCAGCATCTCCCTCCAACCCTCCATCCACTCTTCCAGTAGCCACCCTCGCGTAGCCCACAATTTCTCATGAACCACCTTCAATTTTCCCTCATCTTCTTCATGGGGAAAGAACCCTCCCCATTTCCTCTCCAGTGGTGTTACCGGAAACGCGCCATCTTGTTTAAATTGCCATGCAAAGAATGCTTGATCTGCCATATTCGTATTATACATATTGTATTTCTTATAATTTTGCAGAAACCTATTATAAATCAATTGACTCGGTGTAAGCACCATCGCTCCCACATTGATCTCCACCGGAATGCCGGGAAGTTGAGGCACTCCCGAGAAGATGAATTTTTCACCATTACAACTCGCTGATCCGTCAGGGAAAAGATCACTTGGTTCTTGCTTGAGTGCATTACAGGCTTTGGGAGCAACCAAATCAAACATCTCGTCAATATTTTCCAACGGAAAAGCGTCCGCGTCCAAGAACAATATTCGGTCGAAATCTGTTTGTGCCCACATGTGTAATTTGGAAAAGGTATCTTTCCATCGTGAATAGATCGGTTTGTCTTTTCCAACCGCCAGATCCTTTCTACTGGGGTTCCAATCTAATGGGCCCAGTTCTCTGACAATAGCTCCTGCACCTGCAAGTAATTGTCTTTGCTCTTGAGTAACATAGGAAGCGACAAAAGCGATGAATGGATAAGAATGAGTTTTAGAAGACGGTCGCCAAAGAACGCGATAAATGAGAGATTGGACGGCCATGAAATAGGGGTCGCGAATTGAAGGATTATGTGTATTCATGAAAGTTGCATAAGCGAATCTTGAACCCACTGGCATAGCGGGGTCATAGTTGTGAGGCCATTTGTCTGCAAGAGTTTTGAGATCGACAGTCGGAAGAGGAAGGGAGAGATCTTCTTGGAAGGGGAATTTTATGTCGTCGAATGCGGAGCTACTTTCTACAGTAGAAGTTGAGGCATCGGGAGGAGAAGGGGGAGCTTGTAGTGGGAAATTGAGATTGAGGGGGACCTCTGCTGCTATTGGCACTTCAGCTGGTGGGATGATTGAGTTTGGTTTCGATATGACTCCTTCGTCCGGTTTCTGAGAGAGATTGTTATCTTCCGTCTGTGCCTCCCAATTCAATTTCGCGCGATCATATGTTCCTTTTATTGTCGAATGTGATAGCCAAAGTATTCCGGCTATGACAATGAATGAACAAGCAAAGCTTAACCGGCTACGTCGCATGATAGATAGATATTCATGAACCGCGTATATTGTTGTTGAATTCTGCGAAACTCCAAGAGGAATCGAATGAAGTTCTACCAAGACCTTTCGTGTGATTAAATTGAAGGAAGAAAAACATTATCTTGAAGAATACTGCGATCAAATTACGATTGAAGAAAACTCTACAATTAATTCCATACCTATCTATTTTATCCCGTCCGGAACATATACACCCCATCATATGTATGATGGTGTCACTGGACTAGATACTATAGCTGCACCACTGTGAGCTTGGAAGCTTAAAGATTAGAGCAACGTCGGCCGAGGTACCAAGCGTGTTTAGGGCTTAGACTCACTCAACCGCCCCTGAAATATCACGTCTATTGGCAGATTCCCTTTCATGTGCTCGTAATCTCATATCAAGATCTGCAGACTCCATGCAATTCATGCTATGCATATTAATTTATGGTATCAGTTATCTTCTAGGGATATGATATGTACAATTGTAGTCACGAAGCGTGGGGGCAAGTCAAATTTGTTTAAAAGCAGCGAAAGCAATCAATGCCACTCATTGTTTTCTTCTTCACCGAATTGTAAAAGCTGGGGGATGTTTGCGGGTCGGTCTAGGTGGATAAGTGGCCCAGGGATTCCCCGCAGGTGCATGTACAAAAGCAGCGCTGCTTCTGTTGGTGCTAGGATTGCATATTGGCTTATATCTTCTGCCGATGGGCGGGCTAGATGTGATTGATGAATTCCCCGAATTTGTTTCCCGAGTCAAATATTCTAACATGTTGAGTGTGCAGCTTACGAATTTGTCGGGGTATGGTTGAAGTTTTGTTGATGTTACGCGAAATGGCGTTAGGGGTTAGAGCTAGCTTTGGTCAGGTAAATTCAGTTTTCTAGTTCGGATAATCTTGCATTATATTATTAAAAGTTTCAGCCTCTTTCAGTAGCCCCAGCATTGAATTATCACACTATATCCTGACCTCAACACTGATATTATCCTTTGGAACCCGGACTGGTACTAAGGACCAGTGACCAGCTCGACTGTTCTCCAGCCATGTCCCAATTCGCCTCCTAATCCCATCCCATCCAAACAATGTGGGGACTCCCCTAACTCTCTTCCATAGAAAGTACCAGATTTTGATATCCAGCGCCAAAGCACTTCGTTACAAGATTGATTGTCGGACCACTCCCTTCATCATCATCAACTGTAAGACGAGGTCTTGTACCTGAGGTTTCAGCCACAGTTGTTAGAAGTGGTTCAATCCATTCAATTCCCTCCTCTGCATCGAATTTACTTCTACCAAGCGGGTATTGCACGAAAACTTCGAATCGACGTACGTTCACCAGTAGCGGAAGCCACAATTCGAGATTCAAAATTGAATGTCCTTTCATTATGATTCGCCGCTCGCATATCATGTGTATATCACGAATACGCTTCATATTACCGGCATTCAATATACACGGAGGGCTGTGGTTGAACCATGAGGGACTGTAGAAAAGTAAAGTGAATTTATTGTATCCGTACAGAACGTCGAGAGCTTCATCACTAATCTGTTGGGATACGCGGAGGAGACCAATGGTGAGCTTTTCGATGTAACAGTCTGGCAGCAAGATGTGGGTTGAGAAACCCGTGTATACCTCATACTCCCTAGACATATGAATGCGAAGAGGACGGGAATTCCTCGTTGGACGATACGGATACTGTATCTCCATGGGTCTGCATTTGAGCAATTGCACGTAGATCATTTGACGGATCTCAAGAGGTAGGCGTAAGAGACCGGGAAGCTCATTGCCTGACCGCCGTTCGTCATTTGAAGACGGTTCAATCTTTGCAAGTGGCTCATTATTTGAGGTAGGAGTTTCCGTGTTTTTGTCTTTGGTTTCATGTACAACTATAAGTTGAGGGAACTTTTTCTTAAAAATCCCAGCAATCTTCAAAGGCATTGAGAAGACGCAAACCACATAAGTTTATGATGGGGGATGTGGACAAGAGTAGATGTCCGTATCTGTTCCTGGTGGAAAAAGAGGAGGTCGGGCTTATGCAGGACTCTCACGTGATGAATGGTTTGGCCATATCCCACCTTGACGTGCCGAACCGATAATCTCAAGTTCCTTCCATCTTCCTTAATTCTTTCTAGCTAGTGAGAAATTGGCATCTGTCTTTTAGCAAGTCGATTACGCCATGAGCTCGAACAAATAACACATAACCTTTCAATCTTCTGTGATTCCCTTTCAAAGTTCGCATGTTTATTCATGGCCATCTACTTATCCATCACTCTGTCTTTGACAGTAAGTGGCCCGTGAAAGATTCAACGGGCGAGTATTTTTGGGGTAGTCTAAGATGGAGGTGCTTTATTTGAGAGTTGATGAGCTTTGCGGAATCGAGAACGGGGGCTTTTGGGGATGGCTGCACAAGAGTGATCCGGCAATGATAGGTAGGACTCTACCATTTCAAGTCATTGGGTTTGAAACAAAGACAACTCTCACTAAAAGATCTACTAATGAAGCGACAAGTGGTATAAATTATTCAGAACAATAGCTAGTAGCCATTGCCCTTGAACAACGATTCGTTAATTCACAACGTCGACTTTTATGCCGTCCTCCTCAGAGCTCTACGCAGTCGATATCTCGTAGAAAGGTTCTCTCTCGGTATTTTCCATTTTCTAAGCAGATTTGTTTGTACGAGAAGGAAACAGAAGACGTAGTACCCACGATTTGCGTAGGTCCTAATTGTCTAATTATATTCTATCTCAAGAGCTAGCTATGTACAGGGGATAGTAGACCTTATATAGGGTCTACTGGAAAGAGCTAGTCTCTTTAGCATTCGCTTAGGGCTTAGATACAATAGCTATTGAATTGAAGTCATCCACGGTGTTCACACAATATGTGACATTGTGATTAATATTTCCCGGAATCGCCCTCTTCTGCACTTGGTTTTTTTCACCCCTGCCGGTAATTTATGGTTGATTAAGCAAAGCTTATAGACTTCAAAAACGAAGCAAACTTACAACCGAGTAATATCGTTTCACTAACATCAGGGATCTATGTACTTTAGATTTTGGCTCTTCTTTTATGTCGTTCTCCATTTGTTTCTTTATGGGTGGTTTTGCTAACCTTTGGTCTTTTAACTAGTCTTTACAATTTACGTACTTGCTTTGATTGCATTTTCCTAGCCATTTTCCTCAGAGTATTCCAGGACAAGTTTTCGTCACACTCGCCAAGCAAGAATCCTCTTTCCTATAATTAAGTAAACCATATATCCACTGCACATATCTGGAGGCTAAAACATCAACGAATCCAACACCAGTCTCAGCAAGATCTACCAACCAATTGTCTTTGGGAACATCAAGTATTGTAGATGTATATATGATTTCAACTTGTCGACGTAATTCGTCTATATAAATCTCATTCTTTTCATTCAAGAATAATGCTCTTGCTGAATTACCTTCACCAAGAATCCAAGTCATGTGACCATATCGTGATTTTAGACGCACTCGTTGTGTTTTCCGACACTCTACGAGCAAAAGTAACTTTACTTTTTCAGGTGAGAAACCCTGGTATTTTCTGCTTAGACACATTGGGTCTGTCAATTTGAGAGTTGATATCCAGGTCCGACATGATCATAGCGTAGTGATTTTTCGGGGTTTCAAACCTGCGTCTGAGCGAAATGACCACATATTATGAGGACGTTGATCCCATCGTCATTCCTTTTGTTTTTAGTTCTTTATGTTTTTAAACTTGAGATTCATGGCAAGAATAGGTATCCGGCTAGCGCTGGTCGGTGTAGTCGTTGGTACCATTTTCTATCAATTTATCTACAAATCATTGATTCTTGGCACATTGGGATACAATCGCGCCTTGGAACCTTTCCTCAACTTCGATGTCGAATGTGAGAAAGTCGACGATGTAGGTCTCGCTGGTTGTGCAGATATGTGGTTGCACCAGGAAAGCGGGATGCTTTATATGGCATGCTCGGATACAAGGGGTCGAGCTGAGTGGTTTCCAAGGTATGTCTTCAGCACTGTATACTTTTGATCTTTTACAAACCAAGTCCTTTAGTTTGAACCATCTGAATGCATCAGGCCGCAGTTTGTCTGATCGAATTGTCATCCTGGATACACGTGGAGCTGGTCCGATTAAGAGTCGATTGACATGGCTCCAAACACAAAATTTTGAAGGGATAAGTAACGATGGGAGTATTAACCTTCATGGATTTGATATCCGAGTGGATTCGAAAAATGATAAGCAGTTGCACATCCTTCTCGTCAACAATCGCCCTTTCGAAGATACAGGAAAAGCAGGTCCTTTCAACCGATCCCAGACGGATTCGAATAGTACGATTGAGTACTTCACAACCACATTGGGAAGCAAAACCATGACCCATAAGCAAACCTTCGCAAATATCGACATTGGAACACCTAGGCATGTGGCTTGGGTCGATGAGCATCTATTCATGTTCACGAATGCTCATAGTTCAAAGGGCAATTCGGTAGGTCATCTCAAAGTTGAGAACATAGCATACGCTAATCTTTGGTCATTAGCGTGGATACACAAACCTCGTTCTTGGAGGTGGAAGCATTGGTTATTGTATGCCTCCTTCAACAGAATGCGGTATTACAAAGTCTCCTGAAAACCTCAAAGTACCTAATGGGATAGCACTCGGCCATGACAATTTACTCTATGTTCCTTCATCTATCTCTGGTCAAATCCAAGTATTTTCCTTGGAAGCAGAACAACGTCTCCGAAAAGTTGATACGATCCATCTCCCACATCCGATAAATGATATAAGTGTCGACAAGAATGGAGATATCTACGCCGCCACTGTACCTAGCTTGCACAAAACAATCAAAAACTCACAAAATATAGAGGCCAATGTTCCAAGTGCAGTGTTTCGGATCATTAAATTAGGCGAGATGGGTGAGGGAGAAGGATGGGGTTGGAATGTGGTTAAGATGATGGAAGATGACGGGAATACTTTACCAGCTGCCACAGTTGCAGTTCACGATACCCAAAGTGGTAAAATGTTCCTAGGTGGCGTATTGGATCCTTTTATTTCGATATGTGAAAGAATAAACGGAGAGAGCTTCAGTGCATATATGGAAATATTGAACTTCTAATAGACTGTCAATTGATCACCACATTTTTGATGTCGCTTTCATTTGAAAAGTAGGTTTCAATGATTTCTACACGCTTCCTTTACCAACCATAGTTCTCTGACCGGGAAAATTCATCAAGAAAGTTAAGTCAACCGATAGCTTGCTTCGATATCCCCATAAAAGTTTGAATGCCAACAAAACCTATCAAGAAGCCTAGAGTCTTAAGATCATCCCAGCTCTATATTTTTACCATGCTCGCAATAAAATCATGTACAACACTGAAGTATAATATATACCCTGAAGCTGGCTCACATATATACGGGGGTACGGAGACTGACAGGGAAATTTCTCGTAGGAAAGTCTATTGGATCAAGTTTTAATGTGTAGGTTATGATCTCCTAAGTTTCACAAACACATTGGGAACCCGTAGGCCCAGCTAGATGAACCTCTCATATAATCCAAATATTTCAAGCAGCGGAATGGTTTGATTGTAACCAGCTCTCATTTCCACTACCTGATGTGAAAGTGTAGAGGGCTTGTCCATATTACTGGCTTGTAGAGCGCCGTAAAAGCAAAGTTTTCTCTCAGCAGCATTTCCAGAGCTCATTCATCTTGGTCACCAATGTTTGGTATAGATCAGCATTATACCCAACGCATCCGAGATAATCGCAATACGCTGTAGCCCTGGTGTTATCTAAGCACCGTGTGCACTAGGGACACGAGGTATGAGTGGGTCAAATTCGCAATTTAGCAAAAGGCATAAATGCACCTGGAAAGCTCGTCCTGTTCCCTTTGACTCGTACCAGCCATTTGCAATGGAACTTCCACCGAAACAGTTCTTCAGGAAGCGATACAAAAACACTGTGTTTGGATGAGGGGAGGGCTGTAAATTCATCAAGGGAAACCTTCTGACGACGGCAGGCATTGTCATTCCCCACTGAACGATAATGGATATTTGAGAGACCTTCGCATGCCTACTCTTTAAGAACCCAACCATGGATCCAGCAGATAACTGTAGCAATGACGGAGCTTCCAGCTGTTCACCGGCACTCAAAGTACTACTCACGTTGAGGTAGCGTGAAGAAGCAAAACAAAAAGATACCCACGGCGGGGGTTTTAAAAGCTTCAGCACAGACCACCTCCACATCACGTTCGCGTTCTCCAATCCTCCACCACTCTCCTCCCATCTCGCTCACAATCTCAATTCGATAGATCCTCAAAATGTATTGTTCTCTCATTCACCTCTCTCCCTCCTAATATATGAAATGCCCATCTGTATCGAGTGTCGCTATCCGACTACCCAACTCTATACCGAGTATTCCGGAGGATCAACGGGCCATGGAGTACGATTGACCGTTTGTAAGAATTGCGGACGATTTTGCGATAAATATGTCGAGCATGATTTTGTGGTTTTGTTTATTGATTTGGTTTTGATTAAGCCCCAGGTTTGTTTCTCTTGTCTTAACCTTATCATCTTCACACACAGACACACACATATACAAATTGAGGGAGGGGGAGGCTAATGGTTCTGGGGACGGGAAGGTTTATAGACATTTATTGCATAATACTTTGATGAGAGAACATGATCAATTTGACGTATGATATATCCCCTCCCCAATACAAAATCTTATATTGACATCTATCTTTCAAGCCTTCAATAATCCGTCTCGGTATTCTTCTCCTCCTCTTCGATGTCTACCTAACATGGGCACGTATCGAAAAACAGACTTCCGCGCCCATCTCTGCTCCTATCGAAACAGATAATACGAATTTCCTCCGCCTAGCCGCTCAACCCATTGTCTTCCAATACATATTCTTTCTAATCCTCTGCGCCCTCTCAACACTAAGTTTTCACTTCTCTATCCGCTTCCTCACATCATCGCCACTTTCTCCTCTAGTATTCTTTGGCCTCCTCCCAAAATACACACGTCCAAATTCCGTATCTACAGCACTGCTAGTCTCGTCTTCTACGAAATTGTTTCCTATTTTGATGGTGATATGGGAGTATGACGTGCCGGTTGCGGCGAGAAGTTTAGGATGGGCTGTTGTTGCGAACAACGTGGAGGCTTTAAAGATTTTACTGGATTGTGGGTATGGAACTGCAGCGATATTGGCGACAGTTGGAGCGATTAGTAGGTGGATGGTTGGGAGGGGAATACTTTGGGCAGTGGGCTTGGATGGGGTTGACACGGTTGGAGATTCAGGGGTTGCGGCTGATGGAAAGGCGCTTTGGGCGGTAGTGGAATTGGGTAGGGAATGGGGTGGAAGGTTGGGCTTAGGCTGATTGAGAGACTGAAGAATGGAAGGAGATTTATGATAAAATGAATATGAATGCTATCTATCCCAGACATGATAGTTTGTCGATATCTCTGAGGGCTGACAGTAGAGCATTCAGGGGAAGTGGTGCACTACTGCGCAGCACGATGACATGCTCATACATAGATTTCCACTTGCCAAAGTAAATTAAGCATCTGCAACCCCAAATTCGCTGCAAAGGTATAGATCTCCGCAGGATTTACCTATACTTCCAGGACCATATTGCAAACCGACATTTGAGCGCAGCGAGGAGACCGGGGTCTTGGGGCTTGACCGCATCAGAAACAATCGAATAAGAGAAACAAGTATCGCTCCGTTGGACCTCCGGAGGCCATTGCCGAGAGGCAGACTAATCAGAAGCTCAATTCAGTGCCTGATAAACCAAAGCTTCCATTTCCACAATCAATTCCTATAAGTATACACGAGTCGCATTTCATTCCTCCATTAGAGTCGATCCCATCCCAAGAACGCCAAATAATACATCTCATTTCTCTTCATTCTCTTCCACTATCTTGCGTGTTCACCTGTAATAACCACTCAACTCATATGTCTTGCATAATCATCTCTTAAGTCTCCTCTTCTGGGTACGATGAGTGGATGCCATTGCGCTAAGAACGTAATCGCTGTTGTCAATGTCAGTATGATTCCTGGGCTCATTGCTTCTGTTTCCTTCTCCGTGTAATCTGGATCGATGCGATGGGAATACGTACCCCACATGATATAACAACTTGCGAAAGAGAGGATGAGGGAACTGCGCCAGATTCTGTGTACCAACAAATTAGCCACCGATATTTCAGAAATTGCCCATATCCATCCATTCATCCATCTATCCACGAATAGTCCAATGCAGTATATCAGGGCGCACTAGATACATACGTTTGATTTTCGCCTTTAGGGGAAAGCAACCATGCTGCCGCACAAGCAAGCACAACAATAATGAGGCCAATGACGATACTCCAACTATTCAATCCATCTTGTTAGCTATGAATCTGATCTCGCAGTTTCGGAATATAATTGCACGAGTAGACAATGAGCCATACCCGTTTGCCATGTTGAATCTGTGATGATGAAGTCGTGAGGTCTGGGTTCGGAGGGTTTGGAGTTGCTCAGGGCGGTTGTCTTATTATTCGAGGTTGGTGATTGAATGATGGAGCTTGGTTCAAGGTTTCCAGGTACTACTTGCGCTAATGGTTTGGCTTGGCGCGTCAGCTCTTTCTTTTTCGTTATGCTCGTACATCGTACATCACACATTAAAAATAACTTATGCGATCGGATCTATCTATTTATTACTTTTTCACTGATTGTTGATCTAACGATTTCCAGTTGATTGTTGCGTGTATATACATATTTTCTTATCATTTCGATGACACTATATACAATTACAATATCAATTCCAACTGCACAATCTAATTCTCGAATTTCAAGCCAGCCTCTTGTCTAACAGCTCCATAAATAGCAGCAATGTCACCAGCTTCTCCCTTATGGTTCTTAACTCCCTCCAAATGAGCATCTGCGACCTCGAGAGCCTTCATTTGAGTACCGGCGTTCTTAGCCAATGTCATAGCATGTCTTGCATCTTTTCTAGCCAGATCGACAGCAAATAATGGTTCCTCCCTCTTGTGATAATCGCCTGACAACATTCTACCCGAGTATGCGGCATATGGACCTGGGAACAAGGCCTCGACAAATTGATGAAGATTCTCTACGCCCAATCCAGATTTCTCTGCAAGCACATGTCCTTCGGAAAGAGTCTCAACCATATTGAATATAAAGGTGTTTCCAATAACCTTCAAAAGTGTAGCTTTCCCAACTGGTTGTCCACCAAAATCAATAATAGCTTTACCCATAACTCCCTTGGTATATGGCTTAACCTTCTCTACCGACTCTTTTGGACCCGCAACTACGCAGATGAGTTGGCCACTTTCCGCCATAGCAGGAGCACCGAAAACAGGGCACGCAACGAAGTCACCACCAGCAGCACTAATCCTCCTAGCCAAATCTTCAGTGGTATCTGGATGAACAGTTGAACAATCTACGAAAAGTTTTCCAGCAGCGCCATTCTTGATTCCGGCATCGATTGTCTCGTTAATAGCAGCATCATCTCCTACACATGTGAAAATGATATCGGCTTTTGAGACGAGATCGGTGATTGAAGAAGAGACAGTAGATTTGCCAGACGGGAGAGAAGAGCTGAGATCTTCTGCACGTTTGGTTGTGCGGTTGAAGATTATGAGGGGATTATCGAGGTTGCCTTTCTCGACGAGGTTCTTGCACATGCCCTGTGATATTTATGTTAACTATCGTCCATCTTCTGGAATGGAGTTGCGGGGTAGGTAGTTTTGGGAAACTGACTCTACCCATGTTTCCAAGACCAATCCATGCTAATTGAAGACCCATTTTGTATGGTTTTTGTATGGTTTGAAAGATACAAGAATGTACGAAGTAGATGTGATAATGTGTAAATGATAAAGTGTAGATTGTCTTCTCTCAATTGGGATGTGAGACGCCTTTCAAGAGGATTTATGAAGATACATACCAAACCATTCGGTCCCGATATCAGATGTATGATCACATCGGCCGGAATGAAGCCGTTTAGTCCCACTGTTGACAAAGCAAAGCAAGACTTTGGAACAAACACCGATTTTACCCACTCGTGGTAGCTGAACACCAGTCCTTCAGTCCTTCGTACTTGTTTTCTTACAAGAACACACGGGGTTTTTACCCTTAGCAATGTGAGTGGTGGTAGAATACTGTGGAGGAATAACCAAGTGCAATAACCTTGCTGTCTACAAAAATCCAAGATGTTTGCAGTAACAGTACCTTAGGCATACTTGCAAATGGCGCTCTGCTAGCTCTCCGAGGGCCACTGCCGTGGAGGCAGACTATTTTAGACTTACTGGTTACCAGTGCCTACCTCGGTATGCAAACAGAAGCATGGTGGCATGTTGCGTTCGACCTCCTGCAGTGCAGCATTACCTAGGATGCAGTTTGAACATGCTTTTTCTCCTGGAGCGAAGCGAAGAAGCCTCCACGGCGGTGGCCCAGCGGAGCGTCGTGTACTGTAGGCAAGCTCTTAAAGCTATTCCACCCAAATATACATACATTATTTGAAGATATATTATCTCTTCAAGGGAGGAACCACCAACCATCATACAAGACTAAATATCTGATTCCAAGTATCATTTACACACCTTGTCACCTGCCTCGCCTGTCTCGCCCGTCTCGCCTGTCTCGCCTGTCTCGCCTGTACAGCCTTATGATTTGATTTCATCAGATAAGATCCTTTTCTTATGACGCCAACTCGGAATGAGCCCACAAAGGAAGTTCACGTCGTAGTAATTTCTTGATTTTCTATTAATAATTTTTTCCCCATTTTCAGACTTTCACGTGTGAGCTCCCACTGGTGTGTTCCTATCCCAGTTCGCTTTTATCGAAAAGCGTTATCGGATGAATAGTGTGGAGATATGAATCGACTTTCGCACAAGCACATATTATCTATTACTTCATATAAGTTAATGAAAATGCCTCTCTTTCTTTGTTATTATTATTCTCAACAATTTATCTTCACTTTGGAAAATCATGATTTTAATATTTCTCCTTCCAAGTTGCTTTCAAATGATTTCTTCTAAATAATTCAAATCAATATGCAACATGTTGTTGCAAAATTTAGCCTTGAAAAAGGGCAAAGAAACGGCTGGTCATAACGTGAGTCAAATGGTTGATTCCATAGTGAGACATTTACTAACATTCTACGAAGATTCAATCATTGACAAGACATGGGAACTATTTTGTCCAAAGTAGTGATAGGAGACGTACATATACTTCGAACCAATCTGCAGCTGATAAAGTGAGGGAAGATTTGGCAAAAGAAACTTGCGAAAAGCTTTCCAGTCAACACCAAGCCAAGAAGAAGGCCAAAGCTATTGATAGAGTGGGATATTTTCCATCAAACCATTCAATTGAAATGCTTACATATTTTAGGACTTCTTTCTATCAGTCCTTGGTTCTTCCGCAACGAAACGCGAAGCTCGCTCTTATATTCAAAACTTCAAACCTCTAAATACTTCTCCTGCAAAGCCGAAATCCCAAGAACCTATCCAAAAGAACACAAATGAGAATGGCGCAAACTTGGGAAGCATTTATACAGCAACAAGGGCCGTGGCAGAAAGTCCAAAGTTTGTGCAGCAACCAGCAGTCTCGCAATCCACACTGGAGGGCTCCATATTACATGTTGCTCTAGTGAAAATCAGGGCTCCACAACTGCTAGATGACGAAACATTGAATGGGATTGGGAAAACTTTATCAAAACTGTGTAGACTTGGACTGGTCAGTACTGTGGTGGTGGATTGCGAGGATGGAACTAATACCCACCTGAAGGTATCTGAATGCGAATGGAGGAATCGGATTAAAGAGCAAGCAGCTCGTGTTGTGACTGCCATTGATGCTGGTGGGACAGAAGCACGGCTAGTGGATAATGTGATAGGAATCGCGGAAGATGGATCCGATGTCAAGCAACAGCCGTATCTGAAAGGCAGGGTACATGTCACATTTAGGGAGCTGCTGATGACGCCATTGAGACGAGGAGTACTCCCTGTGCTACCTTCAATAGGGCATACGGACGCTACTCAAACAGCAGTATCAACCACCGCTAGTGATGTAGTCCTGGCATTGACCCGAGAATTTGCTGGGTTTCGGTCTCCGCAATCACCGGATGAACATCCTAATGCTGTCAAAGAGCACTTACAAGCCTTACAAAACGAGGTATCGCTTGATCGTCTAATTTTGATTGATCCTCTTGGGGGTATTCCAGCTTCGGATCGCAAAAATGGTTACCACGTTTTCCTGAATATGGAACAAGAATATGAGCAAGTGAAGCAAGATCTCATTAAAACAGGAGGATTGTATAGCGAAACACCCAATCAGTCAACACGTGCAGAAGCAGACTCGAACTTTAATCTTGGCGATGACATCCCCATTTCCAGCTTCACCAAACAAGAGTCTGGCAAGCTTGAATCTTCATCCCGACACCAAAATAATTCACCCACACAACAAGATCAAAAAATGAAATTTCATTTGGATAATTTGGAACTAGTTCGAAGTGCTTTGGCCATATTACCTCCTAGCTCTTCTGCTTTGATAACTACACCTGATGAAGCCGCGAATTCCGGAAAACAACACGAATTTAAGGCCGCTGGGGTTGGTACACGACGACAACGAAATCCATTGATTCACAACCTTCTTACCGACAAGCCAGCGTTTTCTTCGTCCCTTCCTGTTGGAAGGTTGGGACCACTGGATAAGAACGAACCAATAACCCTATCAACTAAATTGGCCCCAGCCACTTTCGCAAAACATGGAATGCCAGTGACCATTTTTCCCGATCCAAAGACCACCCCTTGGCAACCACCTATCGCTGGCGTTCCACAGATAAGCTTAACCGATCCTCAGATTGATCTACCTCGCCTGGTACATCTGATTGAGGACTCCTTCAATAAGAAATTAGACGTTCAGGATTATTTAAGGCGTGTAAATGATCGTATAGCTGGAGTCATTATTGCAGGCGAATACGAAGGGGGGGCATTATTGACGTGGGAACTACCACCAGGTGTTCCAGACGTTGGAAGTGAAGAAAGTCGCAAGCGAATGGTGCCATATCTTGACAAATTTGCTGTCTTGAAGAGAAGCCAGGGATCGGGCGGTGTCGCAGATGTGGTTTTTAAATCCATGGTGAGAGATTGTTTTCCTGGTGGTGTTTGTTGGAGAAGTCGCAAGGTAAGAAATATCTTGAGTCCGTGGTCTTGATTTGGTGCTTGGTATTGATGAGACGACAGGATAATCCAGTAAACAAATGGTATTTTGAACGCAGTAGAGCAACGTTAAAACTGACGGATACGAATTGGACGATGTTTTTTACGACGCCGGAAGAAAATATGGATCAGCAAACATTCCAAGATTATGAAGCTGTTTGCAAGACCATTGAACCTTCTTGGGCGGATTAACAGGGAGTTCAGGATTGAACTCTGTACACCAGTGTCGGAGGAAATGGACAGTGCGGTGCTTGATACACTCATGAGGTGCCTATGAACCGGACTAGGATGCGTCTTGCAATCGCCAAAATACGACGAATGCTTTGGAAGCGGACATTAGTTTCGGCAAAATGCTTGATACACTACATCATCCCAGCCTAGATGGTAAGAGTAATTCCGTGCACGGAGGTAAAGATCGCTATGTGATCGGCAGCACACTTGTCAAACATATAATTCAATTATTCTTGGACGTTGGGTGCCCCGAGTGATTTTGGACCACTTTGGGCTGGTGAAGCGAGATGGTAATTAGTTGAGGGGTGAACCGGACGTTGGTGGATGCTGTCAGAGCGGGAGGTGATATACGCAGATGACTGGTTCAGGATTACGCTATCCGAAGGTCGTTGTGGATCTATGTAGTTGCATTTGAAGATACCCTCGAACATCAACAACTACCGGTACCATATATCCATATATTTGGTTCATAAGACCAAACCTCGCCCTCATGATTTTCGCAGTAAATGAGAGGTGCCTTGGATCACCAATGAACAATGTGATATAGCACGCAGTAAACAGGCCTTCGGGTGCAATATGAATAGAACTGGTCATACTCCGTACATAGTGAATGATTATTCCAAATTTGCCCTGCACGAGTTCGTATCAATCTGAAACAAAACATTTCAAGATCCCATACCCATACCCCATACCCATTGCATTGTTATCAGCTCTCACGTGAAGATTAATTTAGGCGAAACCTTTGGAAATCAAGCTGTCACTTCCATGTGCAGTCGCAACATCAACCTTTACTGCCTCATAAGTAAACAGAACCTACCAGGTATCCCACAATCATAAGCAACCAGAGCGCATATTCGATTGCAATAAACACACACACAATACAACAGATGAACATGGATTTCTCCAAGTTCCAAGCCTTTGGCAAGAATGTCTCGTAAGTACTACGTTCTTTACTCCCTTTCCTCCAGATATATGTCATTGGGGTTATTTACACCGAAGCTAATCTAATGCCTCAATCAATAGAGCTTCATTCACGCCTTTCGCAGCTCGAACCCAACAATATGTTAAAGAGAGATTGGGTCAATCTGATGATAAGGTGATTCGATTTAATCATGCGCTGTGAAGGGAGAGAAAGGAAATCGTGAATGAATACTAAATGTTATATTTTGATAGACACAACTCCCTCCCGATTACATTGAGTTGGAGAAAAGGGTCGATGCGTTGAAGAAGGTGCATCAGAAGATGTTGTCTGTTACTTCAAATTTCTCTCATGAGGGTTATGATTACCCGCAAAATTTGTCGGAATCGGTAGGTTCTTTTGTTCTTTTCTATCTAGACGTTCGATAGACGATTCAAAAATCGCAAATGACGCTCCGCTCGCTGGCTCTCCGAGGACTGCTGCCGCGGGGGCTTAACATTTGGGGCAATGTTCGAGCGCAGCAAGCTGCGGGGGACTTGGGGCTTGCCGTCATGATAATGATATTATCAAATCATTTCTGAAAATTAATGAGTATGATACATTTGCTAATCCATTATTTTCCAATAGTTCAACGACCTTGGCCGCACGGTTTCCGAAAAAGTTCAACTCCTCTCCTCTGCCACCTCCCCAGCCGAAGCTCAAGCTGCTCTTACAGCCCCTCCATCCGCAAAACCACAACCCAAAACGTTCAACCATGCCATTGCTCGCGCAGCCTTGGCCTCTAGCCAAATTCTTCAACAACAAAACTCTTCTGGGAATGAAGATCCCTTAGCTACTGCCCTTGAGAAATATGCTCTGGCAGAAGAACGTGTTGGAGAAGCAAGACTTGCACAAGATAGTCAAATTCAAAGTCGTTTCCTCGCAGGTTGGTCTACAACATTGAATACTAATTTGATGTTTGCGACCCGTGCTAGAAAGAGTGTGGAGAATTCGAGATTATTGCTTGATGCTGCAAAGGCAAAGGCTAAGAATCCAGGATGGCATTTACCTGGTCAAGCAGCTCCTCAACATGACGGTCATGGAGATGAAATTCTGAGTGAGGAAGCCAGAGTTGAGATTGAACAAGCAGAGGATGAATTTGTTGGACAAACTGAAGAAGCTGTTGGTGTTATGAAGAATGTGCGTGTTACTTTTTGTGATACATTTCAGAGGGATCAAACTAATGCGCAAATCTAGGTCCTCGATACCCCTGAACCACTCCGAAATCTTGCTGATCTTATCGCCGCTCAACTCGAATACCACAAGAAGGCATATGAAATTCTCAGTGAACTTGCCCCCGTTGTTGACGGTCTCCAAGTTGAACAAGAAGTGAGACGTTCCGAGGCATTTTCCGCCTAACCCTCTTCTTTTTTGTTCACTCCTAGAATCCTTGAGGCATGTTGCAATTATGTTATTAGAATATATCACAGTTCAGTTAGCTGATGAAGTGTCTTCTACGCAGGCCAGCTATCGAAAAAGTCGTGATGGTGGAAGTGCTTAATCACCATCTAAAAAAATTTGATACCAAAATGATACTCAATTCGAAATCAAAGAATGAAGTGATAAGAAATTGGGAAATTTGAGATGTGATGCGACGCGATGCGTTATGGAATCTTATTTTTGACTGCGTTTTTTCTTCTGGCGATTGTAGGAAACTCAGGATTCGTTCGCTTCGACTAGGACTGGGAGTGAGGCTGGGTGGTAAAGAGAACATTTTCTGGGGGGAGTATGAAGGCAATCAACGTCGGCTGGGATGACATAAGTGAAATGGTGGATAGTTTTTCTACGTTTGGGGGAAATTTTCGAGAGAGTGCGTGTGTGGTGATAGTACTTGGTAACTAGACACCTGTCTTGTACGAACTGTATTGTTGGTGTGACTTTGGAAGGGCGCAGGTAGCTTTTTTTCCTTCTTCCTTCTTTTGTAGAGGGGTTTGGGATGGTTGGGAGTGGAAGATAGATAGATTGATACCTAGATAGGCATCAATTCAAGCACTGATATTGATATTGTATTTTTGTGATAGGTCGTCTAATGGAAAGATGGGGACATTGTGTGTTGTATCCTAGAGAAGCGGGATGTTTATTTGGTAGGCTGAGTTGGTTTCAATTGTACTGCAAACGTGAATGTGAATATAAATATAATTTTATGGATGCATGGCAATATGCGGTATACCGGTGGGGGAAGGGTTTGTGTGGAATGGGGATGAGAGTTTTCTGGATTACGGTTATAATGTTGGACAGTATCGATGATGTAATACTCATGATATGCCTATGGATGAGTGTGTTATATATATATATTTGTGTTTTTGTTATGATAACATGAGATGGAGAAGAGGCAGTTTAATGATTAGATGGTGGAGGGTTCAAGTCTATGGGATGGGTCAAGAGTGAGCTTCAAGTACTCCTGAACTTTGACCTATTACTTTCGTCCAAGTTTTAAGTCTCATGTGATGATGGATTATTTTCCGCTTGCTTACATAGGGTGTTTTGTCTTGGTCGTTGAACTTTTTGGTTCGAAGGAGATGAGATGAGATGGGATGATGTGTGGAAGTTTGATCTGGTGTCTTTATTCGGTTTCTCGCTTGTGCTGGTCAGGGGGGTAAGGTTTGGAGGGGGCATAATAGAGATAGCGTGTATTGGATAAGTGTTTTGCTCATTCTCGGGTACGGGAGGTGAATGACAGGTACAATTTTTGGATCAGATGTTTCTTTTAGCATATAGACTTCTTGATAGTGTTCAGAAGAGTAGAAAATGATACTGGTCAAGAGGAACGGGGACGCGGGTTTGGGAATATGGTACCCGTAGTTTAATTTTTTTTTTTTTTGGTGAGGGAGGGAGGTGTGGATGGTGAATCATCTTAGGGGAGTAGAAGGGGAGATGGGGATTGATACTTTTATTAAGAGGGAGGGGAAGAGGGAGAGGAAGAGGTGCGAGAGGTGCGTAGTAAGTACTAGATATATAATATCATGGTTGAAAAGGATATCAATGGTTTCTTGTTCGATGATGAATAAGATGTTGAAAGGTAGAGATTTGTGTTGTATGTCTGTAGATACAAAGTACGAGGTGCATTTTGGTAGGAGTTTGAGATAGCTTTCTTCTGATTCTTTGCTTATTAAAGTATTAACCTATCTTCCTGGAGAGTTGCCAATCATATTATCTGGAGGTCTATGTTGCACATCTGTAGATACGAAATACGAGGTGTACCCCCGAAAGATTCTGGGATATTCTCCTCCTAGTTCACTAGAAAGGAAAGAATTGGTACTAATCTACTGGCTTTTACTCAATCTTCCTGGATACTCTCCAATCATACTACCTAGAGGTCTATATTGCACATCTGTGGATACGAATTACGAGATATACCACAGCAAGACTTTGAACTAACCTTCTCCTAATTCTTCAGTTATAAAAGAGTTAGCACTGATCTGATGACTTTTACTCGATATTTCTAGATACATGTCAATTATATTACTAGGAGATTTATATTGCACGTCTGGATCTTCACTTTTTCAAAGAGATCCTAACAAGCACAAGAATCAACAGGGCTTTAGTAAGCTGAATATCTAGAAACCTGAAGTTATATCGATGTCTGATTCATTGAGACTCCAAATATCGGGAATGTTGCACATCTACAACTTGAAATTACAAGGGTGGCCCCAAGAAGCCTTCAAATTGAAGTAATGTCCATCGCTAGTTCTTTCCACTGCTCGGCAATTTTCACCATCACAGAGTATCACGAAGACTAGTGAAATCCTATCATGAATACTCATTGTAAGGTTTTGCCGAGAGGACTAAAGGGTAAATGTGAAATAAGCATCTGTGTACAAAAACGCCATGTAATTTTAAGTTTATAACGGTACAGTTATATCTAGATAAGTCGATCAAGTGTATGAGGGTATACAATGAGAATCAAAATATGGGTGACTCTTGTTAGACACATAGAAATTCTAAGAAGTGCCAAAATCCTCCTGCCAACCCAGTAGCTTGACGCTAGTTGGGACGATTACGGTGTCCTTGGTTGTACATTCCAAGTTCTACTATATGAAACTTAGTCGGAGGTCTGGTATTGGCGGAGCGGGGTGGTGATCTATTTAGTAGTTGAAAACCATTGCCTGACTACATCTAGTAGTGAAGCCTCCTACACGATTTTCAAGATGTACCTTGTATTTTTGGGATCAAAAAAGGCTTACTGAACACTACAATGTGATGCTACTCGGAAAAAAGATGATGTTATATGATCATGGGTGGAAAATTGAGCCTGGTAGTTTTCATTGACCAAGGTCACCGGAGTGCTCATAACCCCCCAAAGAACGTGAGCTTCGTGAAAGCAAGATGCGATGACAAGTTTAAGCTTAAGAGTCCGTCGAATATGTATCCTCGAATACTACCATTTGAATATATATCTCAAAGTACCATGACCTGCCAAGTCATGGTCAGACTTGGACTTCCGGATGAAAAAATCTTTTGTTCCTTGATCCTCATTTTCTATAAAATATCTTATAATCCCCGCTAGTAACAAAAGAACACATATCTTATGGACGTATAACCAAGCATTCATAGTCAGCGTAGCAATAGCTATAGATAGACTGAATCGATTAAGAATTTACTACTACTGACCAAGCATTGGCAATACCGATAGCTCTCAGAGGCCAAGTACACGTGTTTGCATCCCATAACATCCGGATAAATCACGTTATAGCTTGAAGCAGAAATAACCTAAGCACAGGGTGGAATCGAGTATATCATTACGCTATCATTAAAGAATGATGTGAATATTGATGCACTGGAGCAATCTCATCTGTCTTGACAACGTGAGAAAAGAAAGAACATCATGATCTTTATAATTGAAATAATCATCCACTTCACCCCACCATCAACCTTATCTATTAGATCTTCCAAATTTGAGAATCATTTTATAACATGAGTGCAAGCCAAGCCAAATATCCCCGCGATCGGAATTTTCGGTAATGCAAGTCATGTGCAAGTCTAGACTCTGAATGATCCACTTTGGAATCAACTAACTAACAACTACGTATACTAAGCCTCACTTGCTTGGAACTGACATCATTGATTGGGAATCCAGCCTTCTTTTAGTAGTACTCTGATTCCTCCCTATGAACCATAGAACAGTTGTGAGTACTCTTCATGATAATATTCATCAATGTCCACATCATACTTTTAACAAGATGATAAATATATGGGCACTGGAAACCTTATAAAAGGTTGAATGAATTGCCACATGTCCAAAACTTAAAACTATGAGAGATCACCAATCAACGGCGTGTGATTGAAGTTTACTAAACCCAAAGATAAGGTGCTGGATTTAACTTCAAAGTAACCGAACTTGAAATAAGCTTTGTGTCTTGCCCCTTTTGGCTTGGACCAGGCGATCACTATGGGGTAGCGCCAAATCAGACAGTAATTTTTGATAATGCTAAGGAAATGGATGATACTTGGGACCGTCAGAATAAACGCTATAGATTCTGATTGATACGGCGAATCAGCAGAGTGAAGTATAAGAAGGTCTTTGGTCCCCTGCTTGAGCGATTGTCTAGAATTTTACAAGAAATTTTATGAACAAATTGCAAAGTCGTAAATAGTATTCAAGGTTCAAGATCTGGCTGAAACTTTCCAATAGATCTTTGAAGCACGCTTCAGGTTGTGAATAGCATCAAAAGTGCGTTTTTGACCAGAATGTATATTCTATTGTAGCCCGAACTTTCAGGAGTGGTCGTGATTCAAGAAATGGCGCGGTCAGCCATGAGAATGATGACCACTATACTTGGACAAACGCCACATCAATACCCAGACACTACTATCTATACCCGTTCTGAGAAGATTACTTCAGATAGGAATTCTCAGGATAGCGCTAAAACATGGATATTAGCCATAGCGTTTGGTGTGATGATTGCTTTCTTCCTTCTTCTCTTCTGCATACTCGAGATTAAGAAAAGGCTGGAGCAGAAAAAAGATCACTATACTCAACGTCCTTTATCACGAACATCTACAACAATGTCACGAAAATCACGAAATGATACTCGTGGTTTGTACCCCGTTTATTCCCATAGACCAAAACCGACGGGAGAAATGGGCGCTGCAAGAGCTGCATTGGGTGCTACGATTTCTCCAACTCCCATAAATCGATCAAGCGAAGAAGAATATACTACAAGCATTCCGCGGAATCAAGGCTATTACCGACCAACCGGTGAGATAGGTGCAGCAAGAGCGGCACTTGGTGCAAGAGTTGAGCCAGAAGCTGAACAAGCAAGAACAAATAATAATAGACCCCTCCGATTTCAGCAAAGCTATATTCCCACTGATATTGGCAGTCGGGTCGTCTCACGTCCCATTGAACAGCATGATTCTATATACACATTACGACCTGGCGAGAGTGTTGCAGACATGATGCAAAGAGTGGATAGTGAGGTACAACGAGCGGTTTCTAGATTTCTTATCTTCGCGAATAATCTACCCAGTCCCCCCCCACCAGCTCATCCTCGTCGACCCAGTCGATCAAGAGGCCCAATGACAGTAGATGAGGAAGTAAGTCTACAAGTAGCCGCATTTCCCATTTTCCAGCAAAACTCTAGAACTCAGCATGCAGTGGCTACTGGAATTAATGAGGAACAATATCGAGAATCTACAACGATCACAGCAGCAAGCGCAAATACAGGAAATGATGAAGGGGAATTGAGAAGGGAAGTTGCGACACTTCCTGTGTTCCAAAACACAGCTAGTTACCGCCCGATGCCGACAAGGAGGCCAGATCCGGTGACCCCAGGTTCTATGACTCCACCGCCAGCGTACTCACACGCTCCATCATATAGGGGATATGACTCAGACGAGGAAGCGCCAGAAAATGAGGCAGGTGATGCGGTTGATGATGAGAATCATGGGACTGTTCTTTCTAGTCTACCTCCGGCTTACTTCAGCGGAGATTATAGGCATTGAATTGGGAATTTTTGCATTTGACAGGTTTGATGTATCATACGGCAATGAAAACCCATCAGGGCCATTAGAATAGGTGGGAGATATATAGTTTGAAGCAATGAGATGGATAAGAGTATTGAGATATACAAGGCCATTATGGAAGGATGGAGAGCCCAGCGGTATACACTGAGTGTCTTGAACAATGGAGATGAGGCCCTTCTTCTAGGAAATAATGATAATTTTTAACTTACTCTTCAAACACGTGGCGAAAATGCACATAGTCTTCATATGCTCGCGTGGCAGTCAAGAATCAACAACTTTCAATATGCTGAAAAGCAGTTGAGCTTTGATTATAACTTAACAATCTGAGGAAAGGTAACCTGCTAAATGCGCCCCATACACTAACCAATATCAGGAAATAACGATCTTTATCGCACTGGGGGCCAGACTACTGGAAATTATCAACCCAAAAACGATCATGGCATCTCTCTCCAAGCGTATTGCATCATTTGTGCTACAGCCAGAGCAGGGGATATCCCCTTCACTAAGGCCAACAGGTAAAGTGTAGCATCCATCCCACAGCTAATACCTCCACTACTAATAACCCTAACTTTCTTATCTAGACTCAATTGTTCCTTCACATATCTGAAATTTAAGGACGCAGGATTCGGCACGACAATTGTTCGGTTATAAGATGGCTTTTTCGCAGTATATGCATCGCAGATAATTTTGAGTTTCGGGAGAGTGAGAAAATGCGTCGTAGCGTGCAGACCCGAAAATATACCCGCAGAGCCAAGAAAGAGTGCCCCGGTACATATCGACATTATTACCCGCGGGCTTTGTAAACGAGGTGATGGACCAAGTCGTGAAAATTCTTTGATAATGTTGAGCATGTCTGAGAATGTACTATCTGTATGTGGATATAGATGAGGAAAGATATCGTCGGGAAGACCACCGGGTTGGATGAGAATATCATAATTCTCGAGGGTTTCAAAGGCTGTGAGGAAGGAAATGTGACGTTGGATCTTTGCTCCTTCGGCTGAAGTGATGATGTCATGTTGAGCTGCGATTGTAAGTTTGAATGGATCTTCGCTGAGTGCGAAATTTCCTAGCACGTCAAGAGGTCCATGAATATCAAGTGTGTTGAAAGTGTCATATGCGAGGAAAAGCACAGAAATTTGAGATGATTCTGGTGTGCCCTCCATTGAGGTATCTGGTTTGAGTGCCATTGAAACTGGATACATCAAAGCACCCTTCAAAATCGAGGGATAGATGAAGAGATAGTTCGACTCTTATGATGATTTAATATATATGAGCTGATAGTCGCGGCTTGGTCATACGAGAAATACCACATCTTAGACTTTGGAGAGACGAAATATGACACAGCTTACCTATTACCTACTACCTACTTAAACTATGAGTGAATCCTCTTCTGATGAGCGGTGATGGGTTTTACAAAAAAACATTTGATGTGATCTCAACATATCTCTTGACAGGCGAAGACATACGCGATGTAAACAAGATAATTGCCAAGGCGCTAAATTACCCCGCGCCTGGTGAACATTGAATTTCTGAGCTGATGCGAATTGGTAAAATACAACAACATGTTGTTATAATGATAGGATGAGTGATGCTTCTCTAGCTACACTGTGTCATTTTCTTGTACCAGCATTCCATAAAATCATCTCAGCTGTATCGTACTTTTTTTTTTCATACCAAAAAGGAACTCTTTGCAGAGACATAAGCAATGGATGAAATGACTTACACAGAAGGCCAAGGTAAACTGCTCGGTGTATGCAAAGACCCAGTCATGGTTTTTATGCTGCCAATCTTCTATTTAGGTCTTACTACGAGGTGCAGTGTGCATAGCATGAGTTAAGACATGCAGTACAGCAGGGCGCCTTTAGGTGCAACCAAGCAACGGAATGAATTCCCACAGAGGTTTATGACCAATCTAGTGATTTGGTCTGGACTCTTCAGCATCATTGCTCCAAATATTATTTTAGTGGTTCATACTCCACATAGTTATAACTATAGTTGTTCTTTGAGAGACAAAATATAGAACTACGCTGAACAAGACATCCACGCAGTGACAGGATCGTGTCACGAATTGCTTGGCGTTCAACTCGTCCTGCAGGCCAGCATGCACGAATAGTGTCGTGTAATATATCGCAACCCTACGAGGGGCATGAGATTTGTGAAAGTCAGCGAACTCTTCTCGGTTATCGAAGTTGACTCTTGCAGTTCGTACGGATATTCGGGAATCGAGACAGTTGGGATACGGCATTCCCTACGAGTGTTGAAGTGGTACCTAAGATCATTGTATCTTGATCGAATTGGATTATGTTATTTTTTATGCTACAGAAAAGTTTACGAGAGGCTTTCATATTGGCGCAGAGGCTAGCAAAATATAAGGGAGTAGACAGTTGGTGTTTATTTTCCTGTGGGCACAATAGACAACAGCTTGCTAAAGAATTGAGGAATCGATGGACAGGGAGATAGAATCACGACACTCAATGGTATGAGGGCTTTCATGCTGCAAGCACTTCTCTTTTATCTCTCTTTGGTTCCTCAGAATGATGCAGGTAATTCAAAAAACGCGATGTCACTTTGTACCTATTACCTACTTCTCTTCTTTCTTTGCGTTGCTTCGTGCCCGATCCACTTCCTCTGGTTCAAATGCAAGCATGGGCCACGTTAATCTTTTCTATGTTCCATGTTCCATGTTCCATGTTCCTGGCTACACAACGGAGAGGGGTAGAACCTGGTAGGTAGATCAAGAGCAATGCAATGCTGTTATCGCAATTAGGCATCCATCATCAAAATTGACCAAAACCCCGTATCGCGAAACCAGCTGACTTCGTGAATTGTAACTAGAAATGATACTCGTTTGTGTGTGATTAAGTACATGATATACGCCTTTCACCGCGTCTTCACGCCTTGCATTTGACAATTGGTGACATGAGTGACAATGCTGCAAGATAAGGATATTGAACTCTTATCCAATTACTGCGGGGTATAAGTAGTATTCACCTCTCTGATATATCTGGACTATAAACGATTTTTCTATTCAGAGATATACAATTATCTGTTACAACATAACTTATTTCTAGGTAAAAGGTCACTCAAGTGGCTTTATCAAATGATCAAGATGTCATCAACTTACACGACGACTTCTACAGCCACCCGCAAGCCTTACCATGGCTCCTGCCACTGCGGACTAATTCGCTTCGTGATATTCATGAGCCTTCCACCTCCCGTGATCGAAGCAACGCCTGCTGCAAAAACTACCGTGCGCCTGCGCAAGTGCAACTGTACCACCTGTCATAAAATGGGTCTTTTCCACATCCGACTTCCGGATTCTCCAAATGATTTCATGCTTCTAAGTCCCGCAGGAATGCCGCAGGAACAAGGCGGATGGCAGGATCAGGGAATGAGAAATTATCAATGTTTTGACAAAGAACTTGATTGGTGGTTTTGTGGTATTTGTGGTGTGAGACCATTCGCTACTGGATTGGATTTCCAAAATGGGGAAATGAGGACGGTAAATTTGAAGGAACTTGGAATAACCGAGGTTAATGGAGAGGAGGTCGGAGAGGGTAAAAGAGAGGTTTGGATGTGCCCGAGGAAAGGAGAGGTAGATGGGAAGCCAACTGAGTGGATAGAAGGGAAGACGGGATATCTGTCTGTGAATGCCATTGCGTTAGAGGCCGGCCAGGACGGATGTGATTTGAGGGAATGGCATGAGAAGGGATGGATTAGTTACCTTGATATTTTGGATTCAAAGGAGGAAAACAGACTGGGTAGGCCATGGAGGGGCGGAATGTATTGAGCCAATGTTATCTATGAGATACGATACGAGATAAATTCCATTCATTGTAGGGAGGACGAGATGAGATAGGTTCACTGAAGAAATTGCGCATGTGCATGTTTCATGATATACAATCTATGACTGCTCAACAGAGGGGATATAATCTAGCTAAATACAAAAAACAAAATCACAAAATCACAATTTACTGGGTACCCAATTCGGCTTCCTCTTCTCCACGAAACTCCTCACTCCTTCCTTCATGTTTGGCCCCTTGTCCATTCTACTGTACCAATTTTGTTCAATCAATCTAGTCCCTTCCTCGGCACCGACACCTTCCCATCCCATCTTGATACCTTCTCTACTCACAATAACACTGTCTGGACTGTTTGCTGCTATCAGTTCCGCCAGTTTGATAGCTTCCTCAACACTCTTTCCAGTTCCTACGACCCTATTGACCAACCCCCATTCCATCGCCTCTTCAGCCCCAAGTGTTCTTCCTGTTAAGGCCATTTCCATAGCTCTTTGTTTTCCTACCGTCCTGACTAACCGAGTCAATGCTCCAGCAAGTGCCACAACTCCGATTTTCACCTCCGGTAACGCAAACACAGCATGAGATTCTGCAATCACCATATCTGCATTTATGATCATCTCACAACCACCCCCAAAACAGATCCCGTTCACAGCACATATGATAGGTTTCTTTCCACCTCTCCGACTTAAACCTCCAAAACCAGATTTTGGTAACGAACGAGCTTGACTCGAGGCGGAAGTAGATAACGAATTATTGGAATCCCATTCTTTGAGATCTGCGCCTGCGCAGAAACTCCTCCCGACACCCGTTAAGATGGCACATCGAAGACCGGGCTCAGCGTCAAACCATCTGAAAACTCGATCAAGTTCGTTGTGGGTAAAGGTATCGAGGCAGTTGAGCGACGAAGGTCGGTTGATGGTTATGAGGAGAGTGGAGGCTGTTGGAAAGGATAGCAGTGTGTTTTTGAGGGGTGTACCGGTGGACATATTGTGGGATTTGCGATGGCGGGGTATAGTTGAAGGGATGTGCAGAGTAGAAAATCGAGATAAGATCAAGAGAGCAAAAGGGAAAATTGTGCAATGATTATCGTACAGATTTTAATTTACGTACCTAGTTGCTTAGATCTGCTGTAGCTGAAAATGCGTTGTCAATGATGGTGTCTCCATATTTTGTGGAGAAGATGCCGGAGACCTCGGCAAACTTGCTACAGGTCCACAGGGGCAGGTATCATAGCCTAAATACTTGAATTTTCACACTGTACTGCAAACTATCTTGATAGAATGGATATCGTCGACCTTCTATATTATGAGAAGAGTTGTATCGTTCAACCTTGAGGAAATTTCTTCATCAAGTGCGCAAGAGCAGTAACAGGTTTAGCATCTTCCTCTAAACCTGGCCACAATTCATCAGGCATTCTCATCATCACAGTCACATAAGCCCATTTCAATGTAGAGTACCGAGCATACACTCTCACAGAAGCCCCAGCTCCTGAGAACTCCCTCGCTAGTTCCTTTGCCCATTCTTCAATATAGTTCCAGGTTGGCACCAAGATGGTGACCCCGCTTCTGACAAAGAGAATATAGCTTTGGCTACCCATTCAATCAGGCTTCATCTGAATAGTTCCTGGTCTATGTCAAACTGTTTTCTGTAAAATTGCATTATTTTGTCACAATAACTAATGACATTGTAAGTCGCACTGACATGGAGGAATGTACTTGGGACATCTTCAAAGGTCTTGTCGTTCGCAGCTCTCGTGATGGACTCCGACGAAAGGTGAAGGAGTGGAAACTTAATTTAGCATGTCGATATGGGTGTGTTGATAGAATTTTCCCCTTTCCGGGAAGAAAGGGCCCCTGCTTCAACCCAAGGAAACGTGATAAGGAACCATTTTCCCCCAGAAATGAATGCCGTTTCTGCTCTAGATTCCTTGGGCGACACGTATGATATCTGGATCTGCTTTCACCTGTTCAAGATGAATCTTGACAATCATTTCAGCAAAGTGCGCTGATCATTCTCTCGAATATGTTGGTGGAATTGATCTGTACACATCTGTATCCGCTAAAGCCATAAATCCCACAGCTCTTCCAGCTGTATCGATGTGAATGGTAATTGGCCAGCCATACGACCTCGACTCAGGAAGTCTTGCATTTCTTGACTTTGAAATGCAGGTAAGCAAACCACTTGGAGTCGTGTAGACATGAGATTGTCTATAAGATAGCAGGTAGAGGAAATACATGAACGTCAAATAGTGTTGTCTTCTTATCTCTAAACACCTGCTAGTTGCAAAAAACACTTCGCGAGCACGTTGGTGGGATCGGATTTAGTCTAGGAGGTCAAGTCATGCCGATATCTAATTCATCCATCGAACTATGCATATGGTTGTGTGATATAACTATCGAACGAATATGTTTCTAGAGATGCTCGGCAAGCTCTGCAAAAGGAATCTAGCGAGATGATCGCAAGAATCCAGATGTGAATCCTATCGAGTTTGGGATTTTGTGGCTGACAGCTGAAGCACTTAAGTTGTTAACTCGAATTCATGGACAGAATTACCACAACATTGTTCTCGCCTCAACCAGCCCTTCCTTGAATTCGTGGCCAAGTCCGGCCTCCAGATGTACTACTCTTTTCCTTAGATTGTTGAATCTACGCCTTAAATCAGTATTCTCTTATCGCTTAGACTGCACCACTCCAAGTATTTCAAAGATTTGGCTCGCAGTCAGTCATTCAGTAGCTTTCAGTGTAAGACAGAGATTCAAAATTCGACATGTACTTGTTTTTTTTTTTTGGATGAGTTGTGTGTTATAATTGAAATCAAGAATCGAAGCTTTTTGAATTGAAATGTAGCTCGAGGCATTGCAAACGGTGCTGTATCCTTTGAATCAGCAAAACGCAATGATATCCAAGATCCAGACAATATCTACCTTCTCTGTGTTCCGAAGCATTCCACCCACCGTCCAAGCCTCGGGGTTGACCTTGGGCGACCTAATTCCTCCTTCAACCTGCAATATGCAACCCATCAATTCGGTTCTACTATAGGTGTTGCTATTTTCACATCGGCTTAGTCTAGTATAATTCACATTTCTGGTTATATCATGGCTATTTATCTAGCGCAATATATGTTCTTCACAACGAGAGGATACTGTATTTTTGTAATGCTGTTATTGCCATTGGGATATATGGGCGCACGTGGTTATTGTGTGTCTGTATGAGGGAAAGATTGAAGATCTGAGGATCTAGAAGAGTGAGCTTCGAATATCCATTGTGTTCGGCGGATAATTGGATTTTATGGGTTGTGGGAACAGGAAAGAGGTATTGAGGCGACCAGGAAGCTGTGGTCCCTCTACTGGTATATCTCCCTATTGTGCGTTATAGCAACACATTTTACGATATCACCACATGACCAGAGCCTCTATGTCTCTGAAGATTTAATCTATCACATGTCAGAACACAATCTTCCCGATAGAAAATTAGCGTTCTCGTTTTGCTTATAGATGAGTGAAGCATTTTCGAAGTAGCACTCGCCGGAAATTCCAAAAGACATTATTTGCTAGTTATCTGGAATAGTCAAGTGGCTTGAACTTTTAAGTTGTATCTGATAAATTTTTTTTAATATCAATTCCGTATTTTATGTGAGGCCAGATCGTTTTCAAGAAACTCGCGTGTAGTGTATGAGTCCGGAGGTTACAAAAGGGGGCAGGGTTCCTAGACGATGATGGTATATTGACCTTGCTCTGTGTGTGTCGAGTAATTAATTCTCTATTGAGCGATTTCGATGTCCGGTCTTGAATCGATTATTTTGATAATCTTAAAAAAGACGCTATGAGAAGGGTTTGATTACATTTTTACAACCTGATTGAATCTGGGCAAAAGTAGTTGGCTATTCGTCTAATTCATGGAAGCTTGGTAATTCCAGACATATTATTTTATTTTTTCATATATTCAATTTAGACTCCCTTCTTCCATCCATGAATATTAAGTGGCATAGTACTTGATGTGGATGTATTACTCTTAAACCTAGAAGCTTCTCGAATTCTAACTCTGAGATTATAGAGAAAGTATTCTGCTTGGAATCTAACTATGGTGGTGTTTTATCAGAGATTGAAACAGCCGAGCTAACCTATTATACGGACTACGTATAATAGTGGGTTTTAGGCCCCAACTTTTGTTTTTACTTCCCTTAGTATACTATTCCCATCTTTGTACTATAAAAT
>PHWZ01000217.1:0-61617 GCA_004379285.1 Botryotinia calthae | reverse complement strand
CGACTAGGCCTTAGGGGCCTAGTGAATAACTTTTTATTTTACAATAATAGGAATAAGCAATTTGGGGAAGTGCAAACGAACATTGGGGATCTAAGCCCGAACAACTTCCTTTGCTTCCATTTGTTACGGAGTACAAAAGATACTGGACTTTCAATGTCGGCCGATAACGCGCGAGAAAGCCAACAGCGTCTAGCTACTTCAAGAACATTCGAAAAGAGCCTATTCACGCTCCGCCCCGAGTCCCCGACGGTGCACAAGAAAAAAATCAAGAGATCGGATCGAGGATAGCATCATGATGTCATTGTAAAAGCTAGCTATTTGGTTTTTAGATTCACCTTTTTGAGTGTCTAGCCAAGCAGGAAACAGTTTTCTCCTGATGCCTACACATCGACTCGGTGTACCAATTAGTGCTCATAATTGCTCTCACATGCTTTTGGTTAGATCTACTATCCGTCGAGGCTCAAAAGAAAACAGGCGTAGGATCTGCCTAGCGATGCATCACCTAGGCAAATTACTAGCCACTAGATTTTTTTCAGGATGTTATATCGATGGGCTGAGAGTCATCCACATAGCAACAGTTGGCAGCTGGGCCATCTTGACACCAGGCATCTGTCTCTTTTCATGCAAAAGCTTCCGAATCAATTCGTCGAAGTTTCTTCTTATCGGGTATTTACAGACTGCTCAATAGGGCGGATTCTTATGCGCTCATCCGATTTGCATTATTTGCACGTCACTATCCTATAAATTAATGTTGTGTTATCTGCCTTCTTTTCTTTTCTTTTAGCAATACCAATCCGCGTCGATAAATAAAAACATGTCTGGTCGGTCTATACCCCGCTTTTTATATTAAAATTGGTCTTTACTGGCGTCTGGCATTGATGCATGCACGTGTCATGCCACTATATTGTGCTGGTTAAATAATATTGCGCCTAATGGCCTGGAATAATGAGGCAGCGATTTGGGTCTAGCAACACTCTTGAAACCAATGCTGAAACCATCTTGCTGTCGAAGCGAATAGGAGCCTATCGTTAGCCATCAAACAATGACAAAGTGCTCGGGACATTATCCACGATCCATGTGCTTATCAAACTCGCAGTTTAATGCCCTATTTCTTAAAATCCAGTCATAGAATTCGAGCAATTATTTGTCCTATTTATACATCTCGTCTGCATTTTTGACACAATGAAATTGGTTGCCTTACTGTATGCTACTTCTATTTACCACTTCATTGCGTTTTGGGTGACGCCCTTAATCTAATTCGGGCACTGTTTCTTGTTCGGCTGGAGTTTTGGTCAGATACAAACTCGCCTTGAACCGTAATTAGTCTCAGATGTAACTACGGAAACGACTGGCTGATAGATGGTGAATTTGACGCACTGAAATGCACTGCGTTCTCGATGAATTGTCTGGTCTTAACCTTTATTTGGAATTATCGATCATGCGTAGATCACGTGCAGACCATTTGCTCCTGATGTGAAATAGATCTAGGATGAGGCTTACGGACGCCTTGCTATCAACGCATAATTAAATCAATATTTTATCTCGGCTTCTGACAGGGTAGTCCTTGAATTATATCAGGGGTCTGGAATACTTCGGTTCGAGAGGCTCTGACCGCAGCCTACGATCTCTACCTAGCAATTGTTAACCTCGAGACAACAATTGTTAACCTCGAGACGGCAATGCTATGCTACTTGACGCCCTACCAACTCACCGATGATGCAAATATCAATTGTAAGCTGTTCACATCTCGGGGCAGCCTGACCCAGCGTTGCCGATAGCGGAGAATAGAGCAATTTTATGGTTGCACGTGTAAAATTGACAGCCAGTGTCTCCACGTCCATGTTTAAGGCGATATAAAATGCATGACTTTAGGTTATACACCGACACCCAATATAGAGAAGTGATTGATCTGAAGAGTGACGCAAACTAGCGGTGAGAGACTGGGCGAGACAACACTGCAAGAACAGCGAGCCACAATGCAAAGTAGGACATGAAAGCCTGCAGCCATACACGTAGATTGCGTTGGCAAATTTCAGAAAGCTTTCAACTTCAAGACCCTTCCTCGCTGGCTTCAGCCCAAAAGTGACTTATTGTGATCTGCTCGGGCATAATTGCCAATCACTGGATACTCTTATAAAAAGGTAATTATTCACCCGATAAGAACTCGAACAGATCCTAAGCCACAGGAAAGTTTGGGTATAAATCATTCAATTGATGTACCCGAAAGTACTCTCAGGAGAGGTGCCTAGTACAATTCAATGGGGCCGTCTCAAAGAGACCCCCTAAAAGTTCGCAAGAAGATGCCCAATACCCCAATATTGAGAAAGATGTTCAATGCGACACTATCAGATTTATAACTGCATGATCTGACCAAATTTGCCAGAACATCTGAATGAAGAATTGTTGATTATGCTCCAATAATTAAGCAGTAATATCGCAGCTTATTTGCCGTATGATAAACTTCGAGACATTCGACATCAAGTCTCGAGCCGATTCGTGATACTTTCCATAACCGTAGGCTCTTTGGGTACCCCTTCGTACCCAACGTACCCAACCAACGTAAGCATCTCAACGCCCAAAACTGAGTGGGTGGAGAATCTTATAGTCACTTCAATATCAAGCAAATATCGGAGTGCTACGAAGCATAGTAAATGCATTTGCTATAGCCAACATTGTGTAGTCGTGATATGTATTGTATTGCACTTCGTGTCTGAATGCTGAAATTCAATCTTATCCTTTCTAGCCTAGTAAATGCTAATGATGTCTGCCACCATCGGAGAAATCAGATCCAGATTCACCTCATCGAATGAGTCGAATTACAATTATGCCAAAAGGCAAATTGATTATCGATTCATTCACGGCAAGAATAGGGGAAACGAGCCTCCAGTTTAACAACAGCCCTGTCTTGTACCCGACATCAAATCATGAATGTATTGAAGAAGAAATGAAATGCAAATTAATTTCACAACTCATCAACTATGATGAGATGCAGAAATAATATTTTCCTGTGAACGACTGTTGTATTCGTTTTATCCTGCCATATGCATTGATTGCGCCGAAGTGCTTGGGATCGCTGTGAGATCGTTGATATCACATCACGACTTAGCACTTGAGCGCCTACCACAGTAGCCTCGGAAAAGTGAGAGAAGGCAATGTGAGTCCGCAAAGATTCAAATGATTGGCCATGAGCGTGGATGTGTGGATGTCAAGTACAAAAAACTTTGATTTTGTAGTAAATTTCTTATCTCATCCTCAGACCCACGGTGATTACATAATTCAGGCCTTAATTTTGAGACAGCATCCGAGGGTTCAGCGTAGGAGATATACGCCCCCCGACCCCTGATTGGCCGAAAATTTTTCGATCATTAGTAAGCAACCCAATATATTAATAGTATCAAAAAGATCAATATGAAAGATCAATAACCTCAATATTATAACGTTTTATCGACGAAGAGGGTCTGAAAGTGAGATAATAAATTTCTAAACTCCATGAACACAAGATTTGTTCTTGTTAAAATCACGTGATGATATCGATTATCTCGCCACCAATGAAGTAACAACGTGATCCATGAAACATTTTTGGGCGTCGCTTTGGGCGAGATTGCCGTTGAATTTGCGATGAAACCCACCTACTTAATTCTCGCTAAATCGCACACGATTTCAGTTCATGTTTTTATCCGCCGCTTGTATCTCTCAATCGATAACTACTACGTCAATGTTTGCATGCACAACATTGGAGTTCAGTGCATGAACGACAATGCTGTACATGTCGGACTGGTTCAGCGTTCTGCAACATGTTTCTCCAACTTGATACTGTACGACATTTGTCGGGCTGTGGGTGTATCTACATGGCACCAGTAATGGCAATTCAGTCTGATAAATGTCCAAAGGCAGAAATTTGGTGCTACATGAGGTACTTCCGAGTGTCATGTCTTGATTTTTGTATCTCTGAGGAAACACTGTCTTACCTGGTACAACGCAGTCTATCTCCGGTGCGGTTTGGCACGCAGCATTTTTGTTCAACGCGCGTGTGCCATACTGTAGTGCCCATGTTATGTTGTGCAGATTCTCCTTTGTGCTAATGTTAATACTCCAGAGCCATAAAATGCATGAACTTTGGCCACTAGATGGACCCAAAAACTGGTGCGGTAGGATCAGAATGATGCTGTGCTTAACCCCACGTCCCGGATAGTGGAAAGATGGCGGATTATAGCTAGGCCTATGTATGGCAACATTATAGGGCGGGTAGATATATTTAGGTAGTTCCTCTTTCGAAGAAGATCTCAACGCAGAAATTTCTTCAATGGGGATTCAAGAATCCCCACATCTATACCTTCAGTGGTATAACGGGTAGTTTTACTACCATTTCTGTCATTTATCACATTGGGCACGGTTACAAGCATGCAATATCGGAAGAGCTGTTTTAACACACAACGCGAGGCAAATTCTATAATGCTAATCGGGCACCAACTTGTAGTAAAACGAATATGTCATCGGTGCAAATAAAACAGCAGACGCCATCGAAGCCCTTTGAACCCGATCCAATGTTGTGATGCCATTCTCTCATACTTTGCTGTAGAACCGGGGACTTTGTGCATCTAGGGCAGCAAATCAAACATCTGCAATCTCAGGCTGTCTGTTGCTACTAGCGGTGTTACAGAGCATGGGCCTGGGTTTTGAGAGTCTCGAGATTCTTGAAACTCAAGCATCGACCAAGTACTGAGCATAGGTGAGTGAATTTCTGAGTGGTCTCACAATGCCAGCCAGGCAGGTTCAATATCCTAAGGGGAAAGATTGTTCCTCACCAGAGTATCTCTAGCCTGGATTATTGAAGGATTCGTAGAGCATGGTTTTTGAAATTTCATAGCCGCTTATATGGATAAATGCGTTTATACCTTCCTACTAGCCACTAAACAATCACACAATGCCTACTGGCTCTACAAGCTATCCCCACAAAGCCCCATTTCCAACAGTCATACTGAAAACACTAATATGGGGCTTCCGCATCGTGGAACTTAGGAAACCATATTCAGCAGCTTGCCTGAATGAGTCATAATAACTCTCAACCATGTCAGCAGCAGTTTCCAGTGACCATTCATTAGGAAGCTCAAAGATCGGCCAAGATAGTAACACCGAAGGCAATTTCACGATCGTGACATTTAGGTCCTGCGGTCTCTACACCACCCCTAGCTATGCCGTTGCCTACCTCATTTCCACTCTTGTCAGCTGCGAAGGGCATTTCGACGCGCAACAGGTAACACCGTGTCTGAGAAATTGAAACATTGGCTGTGACTGATCGTGCTTGAAACGAATACGATCTTTGGCCACACCCTAAGCAAGCCGATATTGGATGGCAAAGTTGGCTATAGCCACTTTACTGGACCAGAGTCATTCGAAGGTTGACAAAGATGACATTCTCAGCGTTGATCTCCAGGGACCGTGATATAGTTATCTAAGCATTGGTACTCGACAGTCAGTAAGTCTTGAGAACATGATTGGTCCTGAACGAGCGTTCGCAAAACAGGGAATTGCGTATTGAGCGTTGCCTGAGCTTTCCATGGGCGATAACCAAGCTGTATGACCACATCTTTTGGTCAGCTAGCTGATCGGGGATGTAGTATGACAAACCAGAGGGAGTATGGAAGCAAGTCTGAGGGATGATAAGGTCACCAGACGTATTTGCAAATCAAAGAGTCGCTACAGATTGCAATAAAATTTGAAGGCAATGTGCTGTAAATTTTCATTCTCAGGGGAGCATCCACTGTGGCGAGAACACCACATACAACCCAAGCTCAGCGGAACTTGATTACCAGCGTAGAAGTGAGAAGACGATCTTGCCAATATCATGATTGTCGTATAATCGGTCTCATTGGAAAAAAATGAATTAATCTATAGATAGATCTTCCAATTCTTTGAGAATTTGAAAAATCTTTGCCTCCCCACATGTACAGCCTCAGTCGGGATTACCGAAAGCAGGGATTGATTCGATACGCCTCATTGGATTACTCATCATCCACATCAGCACGTGATCAGCAATTCACTTGCGCACTCGCCTGCGGACCGCGGTACACGAAAATGAAATTTTCACTTCGCTTGGCCGATTGATCTTCGCAAAGGTATTATGAATTTGCAGCGTGCATAGACGTAACATTGACTCCCCAGAAGCGGGAAGTGAGCGGAAGGAAACGAGAGGCAAAGGAATTGTCATGCAATTCTAGACAGGAGGATTATTACTCCCCTCCTCCGGACTTCACCGGTACGCTTAAGTCCGTGAAAACAGGTGATGTTTACCATGCCACCATCACGATATTATAAAGTAAAAGTCACCTTTCTACTGCAAGGCAAACATCGCTTATGCTCTGGAATTATGCTCTGGAAAGTCTCCAATGGAAATCGGATATAAATAGGGGAGCTTACAAACCGGATCGTGGCAAGAAGCATGCTCCCGTGATTGCTGACCGATGCGCCAGTTATATGGATGTCGGTTGGAAACATGAAATCATACATGTACCACCACGAATGAAAATCTGGTAATGATGGGTAAGCGCAGATGCCCGGTGTGCCAATGGACTAACGCGTATAGATGTGCATATCAGGCATGCGCGTTTGTCGCGACAAAGAAAGAAGGGCAATCTCTAAGGTATCATTCTTAAACCCATTTTAAGTTTCACTATCATGAAACGTGTTTGCGTCTCAAATGGGGCTTTGTCAAACACTTGCGCAAGTTGGTGGCTGAAAAAACGTAAATGCAAAGCATTCGCGTTATTCACTCAGCCTCAATATCTTCGTGGAAAGCTTATGAAGCTCGACAAAACTCATTATCTGAGAGAATTCATTTTGGGCTTATTCTTCGGATCATCCATTTTGCTGTGTCTAAAAATGGAGAGTGAGCCGCGCATGAATCATGATAAGGCTCTGAATCAACTGAGATACTTTTGTCCGATTAGACCTGAGATTCAGCCCGAGCCCTGTAATCTGATATTGCCCGGGAAAGAAGCAATTTTGCAAGCAATCATGATAGTCCAGGATTTTGGGACAAGGCGCACCCCTTGAACTTTTCGAATATGAAAACATAGCATCGACGCTGACCCTAATTTCGGCATGACATACCAACGATGTCTGAAAATACGATACCGAGCTGCGACACCTCCACATCTACCTTAATGAATTTTCAGCGCAGAATAAGGATAAGGCATCAAAGACTCAAATTTTCAGAGCGGTGAAGACAAACTTTAGTTACTAACTTTGATCACTGTCTCCGTAGCGATCTGTGCTGCACTTGCATACAGAGGCTCATGTGTAATGGAGGATTGAAGGCAGACAAAACAACAATTTTTAAGTTCCCTGAGTCTTTGAAAATTGGTCATTTGGTAAAGCGCTTTAAATTTCAAGTTTTGACGTGAGTAATAACTAGCCACCAGGCAAGGACTCGGCAAAGACTCTTCCCGAAACAGTGTCATAATATGCCTAGATTCCTGGTTAAGATTCCCACGCGTTTCTAAATTGCTGAATCCGTAGTTTTCAATGGAAGAAATGACCTCGACGAAGAAGCTGTGATGGGGTTGAAACATGCTCCGCCGTCAAGGCGCCCGCTCCGGATCATCTGAATCCTTACTGTAGGTAAGCAGAGTGAGTCAATTCCTACGTTTCTGTGAGGAGAAAACTAGTTTGAAATCCAACAAGTTTGTTCCAATCTTGAGGATGAGATGTGAGATCGTGTTCCTGGGAAGGGGCATAAACGAAAACTCCGACAGTAGTCGTGTAGCGTCAAAAGATAATCGTAGAGCTGAGCACCTTACTAGAGTACCCCGCTACAGCACGTGCAAAAGGTAGCTCGCTGGTGGACTGTCTTACTGTATCTCTGCTCGTAAGCCGTAAATTGGTGAATGGATTGCGAGAATGTGAATGCTAGATGTGTAGATGCAAGATCTGATTATGGGGGAAGGAAGAAGAAGTAAGTATGAGTCCTTGGGCAGATATCTATAGAGGTTTTATGTCAAGTCGAAGATACTGGACTTCAAACTACAATGTCAATGGTTTGGACGACAAAGGCGAACCTCAAGGAAGGATGAAAATGAAGGACTTTATTAGCCTCATGAGAAAATATGACGATACACCCAAGGCTCTGGCTGAACAGTATTTGGAAAAGAGAGGCTGAGGACTGTTTATATTTGCACGTTCGATTTGGAATTCTACCTTGATAGTTTATATGCAATAGATAATCTTGTGGAATGCTGACAGACTGTGCCCAGTTAAGGATTATTGGTCCGGGTAGAGATAGCTAGCAATAGCAATTTGAGTGACATTGAACTTTTCATACAAGAATAGCTAATAGTCGGCTCTCATAAACAGCCGACTAGTTCCTAGTTGGGGAAAGCGAATTGTCCCTGTGAGATTTGATAGTAGATTTGATAATTTTTATTGGAAAATATCTGAATTTCATTAATAATATTACAAATTTTGAAATAATCTGAAAGATTTTTATATCATTGAATTTCTATAATTTTATTGAATATGATTATACAAATTTTTATAAAATTATCTAAAAATTGAAGGTTGTGTATTAAAAATGGATTTGATTTGTAGTCAAATATAATGATTTTAATAGATTTTATACTCAAAATCTCACAAGGACAATTCGCTTTCCGGGGACATTCGCTTTCCCCAACTAGGAACTAGTTGGCTGTTTATGAGAGCCGATTATTACTGGTAAAATAACAAATTGAATCAATCCAGGACATACTACGAGGGAAAGGTGGTCTTTTGTAATATCATAATAAGATAGTGATTACTTTCTGGTGAATCTGGAGTGTAGTCTTTGGAACAATTGTAAGTCGATGCGGAAATTCGGTGTTCGTTCGTTCGGTGAGCAATTCGGGCAAGAATGGAATCAATAATTTCTGGGCGTGCTTTTCAGCAAAACACTTGTGGGTTGCATTTGGTTCGCATTTGCCTATTTTAGGAGGCTCAATAAAAACATACATAACAATCCACAGTTTAGTGTTTCTCCCTCATCATGGAAGCCAATTTGCATACTTACAACTTCATTGATTTTGGATTCCGAACTCCTCCTAGTTTATTCAATGAACCTCATCTCACGACCAATTGATTCACTACTACTACTGCAACTGTATTGTATGTATTTGTCATTCTACAAACAACCTTATAATTGAGGCACACACCACACATGCCCAACTCCGAACCCAGCCCGGTATGTCATGTTGAAATATCTCAATAATCCCCCAAATTCTAATCATGTCTCGACGACATCAATCTCGAAATGGGACTAACAAGAATTCAGAAATGAACAAATCAAAAGCAGATGTAAACGATCTATGGATACAGCACCAGCGCAGAAACGCAAAATCAACTAAGTCTTGGGCCTGCATATATTGTTCGGAGCGCAAGATATGCCTTTCCGAACCAGACTTGTGGAACCATGCAGAAAAGGAGCATCAGGATAAGATTCCATCAGATCAAGATGAACTGGACCGATTTCGAAAATCATATGAGAGCAACAGCGCACTGAAAAAGTTAGTAGATCCCCTGACAATTATATCTGTATTTCTGTGGGCTGTGTGCTGCCAATCAAAAGACAAAGTAAGGCTGACTTTCACAAAGACCGACGAAAGATGATCCTCAACCTCGAAAACCCTCAAATAATGAGGCTGTCGCTACTCAAGCAGACACATTATCTCCACACTTACAGTCTAAGAGACCCCTAAACTCACCCCAGCCCACTCGATCGCTTTGTGGCCTTCAAGCTTTGAACTTGGAATCAAATGAGGATAATACGATGGAGAATGAAGAAGCCACAACAGATCAGCCACGCAAAAGAGCTGCCGTCGGAGATGGTATATCAGCAGGTTCAGCATCGCCATTCCGCGAAAACTCAGGTTCACCCCCACCGCGAAGATCTTTAGCTCGACCGACTTCTGGACCAATTTCCGCAGAAGACACGGAGACTCGGCGACAGGCGACCAAGGGACAACTGTGGACTCCCGATCAAAACTCCCCATTCACGAGGTCATCCTTTGATCCCTCCAACATTGCTTCGATCCAAGCTTCAAGATCTCGAGCTCAAGCGTACAGACCGGCGAATCGAAAAACCGCGAAGCCATCTACTCCCCAAAGTACATCTCGATCAGCACCACATACGAACCACCATCAGCAGCAACAACATCATAATCATGCTCAGGCCAATACCCCATCCGCAATCTTACCCAATAGGGCAGTGCCGGAAATTGATTCAAGATCTCAAAGTGAAGAGTATAACATCATTCTTCAGCCAGAGACAAGGCCCATCTCTCAAGAGCAACTTGTAGCAGAGGTTAAAGGCATATATGCTGGACTTGTAATGGTTGAGGCCAAGTGTATCGAGGTCGATAACAAGCAAGCTACGCTTGTGCAGGGTGATCCTCCCACACAACCAAGGCTTAACAATGAGCAATGGCAAGCCCTCATTGCGTTGCATCGCACTTTACTTCACGAGCATCATGACTTTTTCCTAGCCTCTCAACATCCATCTGCTAGTCCCGCTTTACGTAGACTAGCATCAAAATATGCTATGCCTGCTAGAATGTGGCGGCATGGTATTCATTCATTCTTAGAATTGCTCAGACATCGACTACCTGCCTCGCTTGACCACATGCTTGCATTCATATATTTGGCATATTCGATGATGGCACTGTTGTACGAAACCGTACCAGCTTTTGAAGATACTTGGATTGAGTGTTTGGGAGATCTTGGAAGATATAGAATGGCCATTGAGGATGACGATATCAGAGATAGAGAGGTTTGGACTGGTGTCGCACGACATTGGTATTCAAAGGCTTCCGATAAAGCCCCAACGACTGGTAGGCTATATCACCACCTTGCTATTCTAGCACGCCCAAATGCTCTACAACAACTGTATTATTATGCAAAATCTTTGTGTGTTGTAGTGCCCTTCACCTCTGCACGAGAATCGATACTTACACTCTTTGACCCTGTACTTCATGCTGAGAATGGGCATGGCCAATATCGATTGCCGCCTTTAGATACTGCGTTCATCCGAGCTCATGGTCATTTGTTTACAAACAGAGCAATAGAGAGATTTGAACCCGCAGTACAAGAGTTCCTTGCATTGCTTGATAGCCAAATTGGTCGAGTAACCAAAAAATTCATGGAACAAGGCTGTCACATTGCTATCTCCAACAACGTTGCAATGTTAGGTTTTGCGTCTAAAGAAAATCCTCTTATGGTAGCTATTGCGCCTTCTCCAGCTAAAGAAGCCGACATTGATATGGATGAGTCTCGGGACGAATCCTCCCCTTCTATGATAGCATTCAGGCACGCACAGAACCTCAGTTATTCTACATTGGAGATCGTGTTGCAAAGAATAGGCGATCCGAATGTTCTTCCCTTTATTCATGTTTCTCTTGTTTTCTTGTTTCGCATGTCTCAATTTTCGGGTGCAATGGATCTTTTGGCACCGGCGTTTCCATGGCAATCTCTAGCAATCATGCTCAATACGTTACTCAAATCTTACAAGTCCCTCAGCCGTATTGAGGGTGATAATTTCCCACTACCAGAGAAGGATGACGTCCGGCCTTTTCCCGAAGACTACGGAATGCGCGGGTTATTATGGTCAGAAAAATACTTTCCCGAAAAATGGTTTCTCAATGAGAAAACTGATGAAGAAGAGAAATATCACGAGCTTGCATCTATGCTCGAGCAAAGAAAAGAACGCATACTGTGGTTAGCTTGTCGCATTGCTGATGCTGGCCCATGGATCACCTTTGATAGTTCCAAGCCAGAATTTTCTGTCCCAGGTAGTGATGCAGAGTTGGAGTTTTCAAAATCTCGGTCCATGACCTTTGCTTCAGCAACTACTAATGCTAGCCTTCCAAGAACAGAAACTTGGTCAACTGTAGAAACCAATCTTGATGCTGAAGAAGACATGTCGCCGGCCACGATGACTGCGGCAGATACATTTTCAAAAGATTGAGCAGCAGAAGCAAGGATAGCAATCAAAATCCGAGCAAGTTACAGTACTGGGAGGACACTATACAAGGTTGATGATGATAGTACTCTAGCAAACTGTTGGTATGCGCTACAGCAACGTAACTTCAAAAGTACGTTGAGCCTGATGAAATGTGCAGATTACTTCATGAGAAGTCATTCAACACACTCCCTGAGATACAAGGAATATATCAGCGCCCAGAGAGTGGTCTTCGCGGACATTTTCTGTGAACGGTGGTGGTGGTACAAGCTTTTAGACATCCACATAACATGTGGTCTTTTATTTGGTGTCGGGACGGGGGATTTGGTTTAATTCATGATCCAAATATCGAAGCATGCTGAGATGATCATCTTCAATCTCCTATGGGCATAAACATACCATACGTTTGTTTCCTTTTTCGACTCTTCTTTTCAGTCTTCTTGGCTCTGGCTATCGAGACTGGTCTCTCATATTTCAATTGTAATGCAGACATGAGAATCACGATTGATGATTTTACATATTGATAGGTTTTGAAATTTGGTGAAAACATTTTGAGTGAGTTGCTGTGAAAAAATTGTGTGCTCTACGGAGAATCGCTTTACTGATTCACTCAGCAAGCAACCCTACACAGCATGAACCCAAATAAAGCAACTTCAGACTTATCTATGAAGGATGTAGGATGATACAAGGGCACCCAAAGCAACACCGTCCTTGCAATAATCTCACCCGAATCACGGGACACCAAATGCGAAGTTTAGACCGAAGTATCAACCGATGAGGCAAATCCGATACTTTCGGTTGAATCGGGTAATGTGTGCTTAACCGAGTGGAACCATTTTCACCAAATCTGTCATATTACATACATTGGTTCAATTTATAGTTAGAGATGTGCCACACATTCTCAACCAAAAATTTCTTCTTTGTAGTAGGCAGCGATAATAGTTCTCGAACTTGACTCGAGTTGCATTAGACTCCTCTAATCCCTTTACCCACAGGTTATATATTTGATCTTGTTGGAGGACTATGGCACCTCGAATTCTAGCCTATTTATCTATTAGGCTTCAAATGACGTAGTGCATGCACATTATAGAATAGCTCGATAGCCTAATCATCGCACTTTTTATTGGGGTAAAGGACAACTTAGGCAAACTTAAGTGCATCTCTGATCTTCTGCTTGTCATTGCGACAAGTACACCGATACTTCTGGCTAACTAGAAATATTGTATCTTCAAGAGCCACTGACAATGCGCGATTTACGACACGTCAATTTGAATAAATTGTCTCTCATCACCACCACCATTAGGATTCTACGGTGCCCCGAGTTTCTAAACAGGAATAAGGAATTGAATGTTTCGTTCGAATTTCGTTAAACGGCATACATTCTTATTTGATTGGAAAGCAGTGTTTTGATGCATTGCGGAGGCTATCTTGGAGAGCGTCGTCAGTTTCATCTATCCAGTCTTCTTTGAACTTGTGTTCACGCACTCACGTTTCAAAAGTCCATGGATACGCGAGGCTTACTCTTTGGATAGTAGAACCTCGTCGATATAAAAGATGGTCGCAACTTTGAAGGCTTCGCGAAAGTTTATCTCAATTTATCCCCTTAAAGGAAGGTGTACCTCGACAATCGACATTACAGTTTATGGAACAATTCTAAAACCTTCTAGGCTAAGCTTCTTCTTCTTCTCGAAGGGCTTTCCTTAACCGGATGAAGGGTGGGCTGAACATTCAGCCTTGCCGCGTCGTTCGTCAGCACACAAGAAGCGCACCAATCTAATTCTTTACGTTCTTTACTGAAAGCCGAAGCTGTATCTAAGATTATCTGCCTCATTATTCTCCATAGAGCCAAAGAAAATGAAGGTAAAAAATCGGAAATCTTACTTGCATTGCAGGAATAGATTTTACCATAAGCTCAAGGCTAGCTTAAGCCAAGCGACCTATGTTTCCTCGCTCAAGATTATTCAGAGATGGCTTTATAATTCTGTAATCGTTCAATTGTGCCTCGAATATACTCAAAGTCGATGACGGATTTTTTTTGTCTTGCCTTGCTATTCGGCTTTGTTAGATTGAAGTACAATCTTGAGATGGCAACAAGGCCATGTGGTCGAGTCGAGAAGGCTGCATCGTGATGAAAAGAGCCCCATGATCATTTTAGTGCTGGATCTCCCCATCTTGTGGCTTTCTCATTGTAGATTGATCTGGATAGGGCGGGGTAGCAACCGAATAAGGCTACCTCAGTGATGATCAAGTGATCGCTACTAGATGTAAGAAAAGGACATAAGGCTGATCAAGATATCGACTCGGCATAATGAATCAACTGTTGACCGAGATGTCTTTTTTTTCTTCAAGTTTTAAAAGCGATATGAATATGTGTTCATTTTCATCTACGTCGAGAAAATTATATCGCGGGGTCTCCCGTCGTGTGTTGTCGAAGTCGTAAAAAGAGGGTTCAAGCCCCACACTTTGGACTACGCCACGAGTCTGTCGCGTGTATCCATAGATCTCAACGGTATTGCATGAACTATTTGATAGGCCATTGATTATCTATATACGGATACAAAAGCTGCAAGAGGCCAATCACAGTCCGCTTCTTCAAGTGGCAGAAACATTCTACATTAGAAGATTTCTAGGAGTTTATCCTTACTCCCAGGCGAATGAACTTTAGATAAAACATCGCTTTCGAGGCGAAACAATAATATAACTGAGGGGCTCTGCGGGGTCCTTTCGCTGTTTTGATGCCGTCGAGTTACATTGCATTTCTTAAAGCTTCGTCAAACTTGCCTAATTTCATGATTGTTGTGCAATCTCACACTTTTCACTCATATTAATAGGAATTTGTGTAAAAAGATATCTCACACGATGAAAACACAGCGTTCAATCAGATAATCCTTCATTCCTGCCGTCTTCAGCTTATTTACTACGTCAAATCATTCCATCATAGCTGTTATCAATCTTATCAAGACCCTAGGCCTGCTGACGGTCTGGTTATGGGGGGCGTTTTCGTGTAAACCCCTGCGAAAATTAGTATTATTGCTATTAGTAATTGGAGAGGCAATTAAGGCAGCCATTGAAACCCAGACAATGTAAGCTGACTGCATCCCCCTCGGACAGCGGGAAGAATTTCGGTGAACTATTTCATAACAACGGAATTATCCGGTTTGTAGAAACATGAAGCCGTACGAACGGAGGAATAGAAACACTACTTAGGTATGCTCTCCGGACTCCAATTGATATAAGCAAGTCAGTTGAAAAGGACTGATGAGGGGTGCATGTGAGATCCAACGAATCAAGGCGGGTCCTCCTGCGGGTCCAAGCCCGAAGCCCCGGAGACATGAGGTTCTTGTAGATATGATTGTAAATCATTTATACGTTGATTACAATATATATTCACTGTTCGCCTCGTTTTTTTCTATCGCCAACACGGGTGAACTGTTTGCCTTAAGAACATCTGCTCAACTGCTGGGCGATGGCACTATGCTGATCTAAGACTTCTGAGATATCGTGCTTCTCCGTAGAGCTATAAGGCTAGGAGAAGAATCTGAGAGGCGGGGCTGCGCTAGTTGTCTAGAAATTCCTCCTTTTCTTTGTTAATCAGGCTTGCGCAATCATTCGTAATTTTTTAGACGTCATAGAATAGCTTAATTGTTTCAAATCTCGAGAAAATCTTCAATGTCTATGTACAACGTCGCCCCCAATTCTTGGAATGACGGCTAAAGACATATATTTCGATTCCCGCGATCATGCATCTTCATCTGATAACAAATGACGTGCATGAGTAACACTTATTAATCCGGTGTGACCATGTGTCGAACAAGCGACACAACTTTTCCAAGTACCCGTGTCACACTGTCTCGGATTTTTCAGCTTTGAAGATCCTCATGGCGCACTATTAATTAACAGAAATCGCACAACTTCCTTCCATTCTGGTGATGTTATACCTTCTCCTAAAACAAGGTACTGAATCAGAGATTAAATACAGAGATGGTACTCTTCTCAAAATAGGATAGATTGCGAGCCAAGCTCAACTTGGAGAATATCATGAACATATCGGTCAACGCCCGCATTCTCTCTTGTAACTGCGTGATATGTGCTACGGAATTCTTAGTTTGCGAGTGTTGATATACAGTAAATTGTACAATCCCACAATGTTGAATCTTGCAGACTGCGATTCTATGATACCATTTTCATGTTCGTCCCAGAATAGACAATTAATATGCCGTTTTCATTTCTTACTCATCGCTCGAAATCCAAGAAATCCAGTGTGGAAATTGAAGTAGACGAGCGCTCGACTCCGAATGAGGGATCATCTCACGATGAAAAATCCCGCTCAGCCACGACTAGTCCCCCGGTTCCTCTCATTCTTCCATCGTACCGTCACTTGCTCGATACTAATCTACCTGATTCATTCCCCATCCAATCAATCCCATCCCGTACAGACATTTCCGCAAACCTCGATCCTGAGAAAGATTCGGAAATGCTTATTGATATCTCGTTGAACTCACTGTATCCGCAAGTTCGCGCTGCGGTGCGTAATACAGGTGGGTATCTAGTCATACTTTCTAGCTTTACGCTTGAGCTTGGAGGAAATGGGGTTGAAGGAAACAAAACTAAATTTAAGTCGTGAAGTGCATGTCAAAGTTTAAAATTGAAGGTAGAAAGTTATGCTAAATCATTAAAATAGATGATGAATCACTCCCATGTAACACGATTCGAGCATGGTGTATTGGGCTGGCGCTGACGACGGTGGGAGGGGGAATCAACTGTCTATTCAGTTTGAGGAGTCCAAGCATTGCTATTACCACTGTTGTGAGTTTTCTTTGAATTCCTCATAGAATACGTGTACTTCCTAGCATCCGATAACCTTCCCTCACATATTGAAACTACATTTTCAATTACAAGAAAAAGAAAACACACTGATACGAATACCAAACACCAGTGTGTCCAGCTAATAGCCTGGCCCCTAGGCAAAGGCTGGGATCTCATAGTGCCAGACTGGAGCTTGGAGTTCCGAGTCCCGTTCTGCGGGACTCGCATGTGCAAAATTCGCTTGAAAAAGGGGAAGTGGAATATGAAGGAACATGCGATTGTGGTTGTGATGGCGAATGCGGGGTATGCGGGTGCGTCGATATATGCTACTGATATACTTATTTCGCAGCAGGTTTTTTATGGTCAGAGTTTTGGGTATGTTTCTCCCCTTTTGTTTTTTATGTTTTTTTGCGTGGATTATCTTGAGGATTGTGACTTGTGAGATGAGGAATTTGGGATGGGGAATTGGAGGGCTGATATTATTGTTTTTGAATAGATGGGCGTTTCAACTCCTCTTTGCGGTTACGAATCAAATGTTGGGGTTTGGTTTGGCGGGTATTTGTAGGAGGTGGTTAGTTTGGCCTGCGGCAATGATTTGGCCAAGCGATTTGGTTAATTGTGCGTTGATGTATACGTAAGTTATAACTTTCCCTTCTAAGTTTTATAAGAGTATATGTTGTTGTTAGAAGTCGGAAAAGCAGGGACAGTTCTTCGAGGACAAGTATTTGTAATTGAGGATGCTTGCTAACTCTTTCCCCTGGATCTGGGTCAAAGTCTACATGATCATAGTCCCTCTGATCCAGCGAGAACAAATGGTTAGAGTATATCGAAATATAGATGGTTTGTGTATATTATGAGTGGTATGTTTGAATCTCTTGTTGAAGTTAGTAGACAGAAGATATTTATTCGATATTCTAGGTTCATTCGTATGGTATCTTTTCCCTGGCTGGATCTTCCGAGGTCTTTCATACTTTACTTTTGCATGCTGTATTGCACCGAGAAACCCAGTTATCAACCAGCTATTTGGTGGCGTGACAAGTCTGGGATTAATTCCTATTACGTTTGATTGGACTGTCGTGAGCGGATATTTGTATTCGCCGTTGATACCGTGAATAAACTCTTTCTTAAGCGATATCAAAATCGCATATACCAGTATCGATAATATTGTAAAAGTCTCATTTCATACTAATGTATGCTAGTCCCTGGTATGCCATCGCTAATACTCTTATCGGTCTCTTCATCTTCGTCATCATCAGCTCGCTAGGTGTCCACTATACAGGAACGTGGTATGCGGATTATCTTCCCATGAGCGATTCGCACAGTTATGATAATATGGCGAAGCCATATAATGTCAGTCGAATCCTCACTGCAAACTATGAATTTAGTGAGGAATTGTACAAGAAATACTCGCCGGTTTTTTTGTCGACGGGGTTTGCGTTGAACTATGGTGAGTTTCTATCCGGGCGTGCTTCTGGAATTTGGATGGAGTTGATTAAATTTTGTTGTAGGATTCTCTTTTGCAGCTATCAGTAGTGTCATTGTTCATACAATTTTGTGAGTCTATCAAAATTGAGTCGATGAACTGCGTTGAGAAAAAAGTTTGAGAAACTAATTTGTTAATAACCTAGGTAGATACGAGGGCAAAACCATTTGGAGACAATGGAAACTTGCTCGAGATCAAGATGATGACATACACATGAAACTTATGAAGAAGTATAAAGATGCACCGGATTGGTATTTTGCTCTTTCATCATTGCTATACTCCCCGGTTCCAATTTAAAATTCCACAATGCTGATTAAGTCACACGTAGGTGGTACATTTCACTCGGTGTTGTCATGCTTGCATTGTCCTTTGTGGTCATCCTCGTCTGGGACACCCATTTTCCATGGTGGGCTTTCATTGTTTGTGTTGCTATCCCTGTCATCTGGACAGTACCTGTTGGCATCATATTTGCAACGACCAACATCCAAATTGGACTCAATGTCTTTACCGAGTTTGTCATTGGGTACATGTTACCTGGCCGTCCAGTGGCTTTGATGTTATTTAAGGCTTATGGTTAGTTTCCATCTCCCATTGAGAAATTCTATGATACAAAACTCATATTCAGAATCCTCGTTCTATCTGGTTATTAATAGGTATTATAGGCTACATAACGATGACCCAAGCACAGTTTTTCCTACAAGATTTGAAACTAGGTCATTGCCTCAATGTTCCTCCCAGAACGATGTTTTTCGCCCAGTGTGTAGCTGCTTTCTGGTCATCAATCGTGCAGATTGCTGTAATGAATTGGGCACTTTCTCATATTCCCGAGTTAGTGTGGTTTTCCTCCATCTCCAACCCAGAAATAACAAACACATTCCTAATATCCCCATCTCAGGATCTGTACTCGCACCCAAAAAGATTCCTACACATGCCCAGGCCCCTCAATGTACTTCACCACCAGTATAATTTGGGGCGTCATCGGTCCCTCGCGTATTTTTTCCGCACCAGAGTCTCTCTATCAACCTTTACTCTATTATTTTCTAATCGGTGCTTTGCTTCCAATCTTGACATACTTTCTAAGCCGAGCGTACCCTCGCTCTTCGTTTAAATACCTTATTGTTCCTGTCATGTTTGGAGGTTTGCAACTGATACCTCCAGCTACTGGCTTTAATTATATGTGTTGGGGCTTGGTGGGATTTGTGTTCCAGTATTGGATTAGGAGAAGATGGAGGGGGTGGTGGGAAGGTTATGTATGTTTTCTCTCTGTCGTACCTTGGGGGTTTCTAAAGATGTGGTATGAATCAAGGGGTTTCTGTCATAATTGCGGACTGATCATTGGTAAATAGAACTACGTAACTTCCGCCGCTCTAGACACCGGTCTAATTCTCTGCACTCTTCTCGTTTTCTTCACGTTAGAACTTACTAACGCTAAACCACCTCAAGTAAGTCCTAACCTCTCTTTTGAAACCATAAATACGTCCAGAATGATTCTCTTACATCAGAATCCTAACAAACACAGTGGTTTGGAAATGTAGATGTATTCGAGACAATGGATATGCAGGGTACCGCAGTTCGAAAAGTACTTGCCGAAGGGGAAACTTTTGGGCCGGAGACTTGGTCTTAAATATGACGATAGTTTGAAGGTAGAATGGGTCAATGAACAAGGGAAGATAAGTTATGGGGTGATGAGAAAAAGATTCCTTTCTAACAGAACTTCAGACCAATGCACCTTGGAGGAACTTTCCACCATAGAATTGTTTTGTTGCATATTGACGACCTTCAAAAAGGTCATAAAAGAATGGCAAAAAAAGGCTCGATCTACTGGTAACGCGGCCGTGGACTCAACAGAAAAACCACACACGAGCTGGTTGTGTGCTAATGATGGTCTCCCATTGCCGGTTGATATCCGAGTTTGTTATCGCTGCACCACCCTCCAGATTATTCTTTGCACAGGGAGAAAGTTAGTTTGAGGTTATAATATGATTTTTCTCGGGGCTTAGGAGCATTGATGAATGCGAATGGGATAAGTGAGCTATCATGTGTCAAATATACTTAGGGCATGGAAATACTTTTGACATTTGGTTGAAGTGAATGTAAATTGAGATGGGCTTGTAGTCTTTTGCCGACAAAGTTTTATCGGTCTTACATTTTGTCTACTAGTATTAATTTAACCTGTCGGAACAGTAATATGTGTGCTTTCTCTCGCCAATTGCACCTTTTTAATTTTGAAACGTCACGGACTCTGGCTTGGAAATGCGATGATAAATTCAAGATATAGATTATACAAGTATAGATCTAAGAAGGTCAAAGTTCAAGACCATCTCCAAATGGGGCAGGGACAGTGGATGAATACTACTTTGGCACCTGGGATATCGGTTGTGTACATAGGATAATGGAAGGGGTGTCGTTCAAATACTATGAGTACGTCCCAAGCTGTGAATGAACCGCAATAAACAAGACCCATGACTTAGGGATGAAGATGAAAACACGGATATGTAAAGATGAATACGACTAGAAATATAGCAGTGTACCATTCCGCGCCTCTCCACCCGGATCTAGCCAGGGAACTTTTCCGGTTATCGGATATGCACAAGATTTAATAACTTCAAAGGAACGAAACACAAATGCGTTCGCAAAATATAGATGTTGGGTTTGAGATATCCGGATGATTCATTTGACATGGATTTCTGGAAATAACCTGTGGTCTAGACTTCCTTCTGGAATCAATGTGTACATACCTAGGTAATTATGGCTCTCCAATGAATCTTCTGGCGCAAGGGAGTACACGAGAAATAATGATAGAAACATTCATGCTGATCCCACTTGAGGATATATATGAACAACGAAGTCCAACAAAAACTGAGGAGGAAAATTCAGCGACTAATATATTTTCTTTGCGCCGACCCATTTACTGCCTAGCAAATTCATGTATACCACTTTTCTCCGCCCAGCAGAATATAAGCATCAGAGAGCGAACACGAAACACCAGATCATAAACTTTGTGTGAATTGGTATATCCTTATATCCTTATATCCACGAACGCCTCGACGCCATACGCTATGCTTATACATACAACAGTCGTCAAAAGACCTGTTGCCCCTCTCCCACAATCTAAAATGGTTTCGCAACCTTTCTACTCTCACTGGCTCCCGTTTCCGGATCCTTATATTCCTTCCAACTGACCGGATACATTGCATTACCAGCCTCACTCGTCGCCATAATAACTCCTAACTCATTCTTCGCCGTACTGAGGTAATAATTCGATTGATCACCTAATGAGATCTGCCATCATCATATCATTAGCGCATGTTTCTCCTAGATGGCATCCAAGCCCCAGGGAGAAAACTCACCACTACAGCTCTCACAATATCCCCTGGTCTAAAACTCTCAAAAATCTTGACCTTATCCTTCTCCGTAGCCCTCACGTCTTGCACTCTGATCAAGCCCTGCCATTCGCCCTCCAAAACCGTTTCGCCTACAACTAATATCGCAACTGTTGCCTGTCGTGGAGTAATTCTTGTAACGCGACATAACACTGTACTGTTCACTTCGGGTAAAATCTCCGCTTTGTCTCCAGTAAGAGTAGCTCTTTCAATAGAGATAGTAGAGAGAGGCACGGGTGCCGCAGGTGTAATCTTCGTGGCTCGTTTCTGGGGATAGCTGGGTTTGGGCGGTGCTACTGTTTTGATGGGTCCAAGAATCGAGGCGTAGAGATTCGAGGAATGGATATGTGTGCCTGGCCCTGGAAGATATTCACTGCTAGAGCCGAGAAGTTGGCCTGGCACGGCTACGAGTGGAATTTGTGACATTGCAGTGTATCTGTTGTCTCGGAGTGAACGGGAACGATAAGGTCACAAGAATCGCAGTTGGTGGATGGAGCTTGAATTGAGCTTATGAAATTGAGGATCATCAATGGTTCGGAAAAAGATTTTGGTACCCCCACGGTTTTGCCGGCTCGGGCCCCCACGAGAAGATACGTGCCTGTCGCTGATCCTTGCTTTCCACCCCGCATTTCCTTGAATGCCCCGCTTCCAATTGTTGATCTTTTGAACCGACGAGCCAACTTGTGTAGAGATTGCAGTGGTGTGATGAAAGACATGCATACGTCTTGGCTAGCTTGATTTGCCCCTTCTGTTCTTTGCTTTTCCTCGAAATTCTTACTGCTCTACTCTCTATCTCCTGCAGTAAATACCTAGTGTTCATTCAACAGCTTTCTATATATACTTTGCAGCTCTCCCATTATAATTCATAGCTATCCTTTGCTCCCTCTTCTATCTCTTTCTAATCCAAACAAACTCTGGCAAGAATCCTGCAATTACCATCGTCAATCACAATATAAACAATGGCAGCAAAACATTTTATTCATGATCCCACTCTCCTAGTGAACTCCGCTCTCCATGCTCTCACCCTCACCAATCCCTCCGTCGCTCTCGACGAAGAAAACAAAATCATCTACAGACGACCAGGCCATGCATCTCAAGTGTCAATAATATCTGGTGGAGGCAGTGGACATGAGCCTAGTTTCGGAGCCTTTGTGGGCGAAGGATTGCTCGCAGCATCTGTTGCAGGTACTATATTTGCCTCACCAAGCGCCGAGCAAATTCGCAGATGTGTGATGTCAAGAGTTGATACTGAGAAAGGAATCTTGATTACGGTCATGAATTATACAGGAGATGTGTTGAACTTCGGTATGGCGGTTGAGAAAGCAAAGGCTGCGGGGTTGAAAGTTGAGATGCTGGTAGTTGGAGACGATGTGGGAGTCGGTCGTGAGAAGGCAGGAAAGGTTGGCAGAAGAGGTATTGCAGGCACAGTACTAGTACATAATATCACAGGAGCATTAGCAGCAACGGGTGCTAGTTTGGAGAACGTTTATAAGGTTGGAAAATTGACAGCAGATAATATCGTCAGTGTGGGAGCTTCCCTAGACCATGTTCATGTTCCTGGTCGAGCACCTCCCAATCCAAATTCTGAGGAGAGTCTGGCTTATGATGATCTCGAGATTGGAATGGGAATTCACAATGAGCCCGGTAGCGGTAGGGCCAAGGTTGATCTGCCCGAACTTGTCCGAAGAATGCTTACGCAATTGTTGGATTCGAAGGACAAGGATCGAGCATTCTTGAACGTGAACTCGAATGAAGTCGTTCTTCTAGTCAACAACCTTGGTGGTGTTAGCGTACTAGAGCTGGGAGGTATTACAGCAGAAGTTGCAGGTCAGCTCGAAAAGTCCTATAACATAAAGCCAGTCAGAATCCTTGCCGGAACTTATATGACAAGTTTGAACGGTCTTGGGTTTAGCATATCGCTTCTCAACGTTGTCAACACAAATATCGGTGGACCCAGTATGTTACAATTATTGGACGCATCGACTGAGGCGACTGGATGGGCAGCTCCTATCAGAAAAGAAACTTGGGAGGCTAAATCTACAGAAACTAGAACTGACTCTGCTGGTACCGAAGAGAAGGTTAAACCCAGTGGTTTGAAATTAGACCCAGAAACAACAGAGACAGCTTTGACCGCTGGACTTGAGAGAATCATTGCAGCAGAACCCGATGTTACTCGATTTGACACAGTAGTTGGGGATGGAGATTGCGGTATTGGTCTTAAGAGAGGGGCTGAATGTGAGTGTACCAATTTCGCGAATGTATTACGAGCTAACAAAATGTACAGCCGTGTTATTAGCGATCTCAAATGAGAAGCTATCCGGCGATGCTGTTGTCGATCTTGCAAGAATTGTTCAAGTAGTCGAAAACACCATGGATGGCACTTCTGGAGCTCTATATGCCATCTTCCTAAATTCTCTTTTGGCTGCTCTCCGCGAAAATTCTTCTTCTGGACAGGCAACTACAGAAGTTTGGGCAAAGGCATTACAATCTGCATCTGAAGCCCTTTCAAGATATACACCAGCGAAACCCGGAGATCGCACCTTGGTAGATGCCTTATATCCATTTGTTGAGACACTAAGTAAAACAGGAGATATCAAGAAAGCAGCTGAAGCATCCAGAAAAGGCGCCGAGGGCACAAAGGGAATGAAAGCTAGTTTAGGAAGAACTGTGTATATTGGCGGTACTGGTTTCGAACAGGTTCCGGATCCAGGTGCATGGGGTTTGAGTGAGTTCTTCTTGGGGCTTGCTGGGCTTGGAGAGTCGGATTACGAATTAGTTTGAAATGATGAAAACTTTACTGTTTTATTATTAACGTAGCGCTTAATGAATATGGACGATAAAGTTTGAATTCGGGATCTGTCTATTTATTAGAATGCCGACGGAGAGGTTTCTGCCTTGCTAGTGATGTAAGCGACCAGTGAACATGTATCATGCAATTATAATCTCGAGAGTGGTCTGTAGATATGTGAATTGTCAGTTCAATTCTGGCGGCATGTGATTTTGTGATGAGTAGTAGTTAGGTTTTAAAAGTGTTCAGGAAAAAATTAGAGTTGTTGTTTTTTAGTCTTCAAGGTATGTAGATACCATTAAGGGTTAAAAAGCTGTGATTTGTTCATCACAATGCTAATAGAGGAAAGGAAAGCAAGTAGAATAGAGAATCAAGTAGACTAACCTTAAAGGAAATAACTGACTCGTGATATTCACATCACAAAATCAAGTCACCAGCAATATAATCCATCTGAAATTTAAAGAGAGTTTCTTTCTTATCTGACATTCCTATTCTCCATAAAATTTGGTTCCCTGTTGGCATGAACTTTCTCATGCGACCTTTGAATTCATAGCTATAAGCTGATTTGGTATGCGTTGATATTGACAACGCCCTATGCTATTACATTTGTTTCCTACACAGATCCTGTCCGTTGTTGCTAGTATTCAGATATTAATCCTTAGCTAGTCCCCTCTTCTACCCATCCATATATCGTAAGATGCGAATGTCGACCGTTCAGCTTAGGAGGACTAGAATGACGGAATCTCCTCTTAAGAACCTAGGAAATTGAGATATATTAGCGGCATTCTCCCGATACTCTCTATCACCTGATATGTAGGGTGTTTCGTGGCTTTTTTTTGTATTTCCCCGTCTGATCCTGATCTCACCGTCCGCTTGAGGACAAAGTGACAAAAGTGTAGAATACTCACATCTTACTGATGAATCTATCCTTATTTACTGGCCTTCCCTTTCCACCACCGCTCAATCTTGGAGTCTCAGTCCACATCTCTTTAACATTCTCCAACACCATATTGCAATGACGATCGAAAGCCTTGACGCGCGCAAGTAATTTTCGGTTGTTACGGCAGGAAATCAGTACCTGTCCATGCGAACGGACAGCAGCTTGGAGAAGAGAGAGGGGACCGGATGTGAATTCATGCTCTTCTATTTGCGCAACCTCGAACTCGCTGATGAAGATTAGTACGATAAGCTTGAGGGATGATTAGGAGGGAGGTGTTGGACATACGTGAGCTCATTGCGAGGTTTGGCGAGAAGCTCTCTGTAAAAGCAATTAGTATTTGCAAGACATAATTTAGAGAAGGATGGAATTCCTACTGTATCTTTGCTGCATCTGCCATGATTCAAATGTTAATGTGGTAGATTAATTAACCAACAATTCAATCAATAATCTACGTCGTCAAAGTTTCCAGGCACCAAAAATTCCCATCACGGTCGCGAGCTCCAAGAATAGCTTAGCGCATAACCTTAAATCTGCCCGGCTGGATTTTGCGCGGGGACAAAAATAACCGATGAGACTTTACTTCCGAGGTTCTGAGAACTTTGTCTATCTCCGCAATCCCTTAAAGTCCAGTGTATCCCCTTTTTCTTGATGTTCGGAATATATTTGGGCGGTAGAGCTGGAGCGGCAGTTCGCTCTTGTGGCTCGAGATTTCCAAGTATGCCTTTGAGAGCTAAGGTTATCAATCCTGCATTCGCGGGGAGAGCACAGGTTTGGGGAATTTCTTGACTGTTTATAAGTGAATGCTAATGTTCAATATAGATGGCGACAGCCTCAGATACCCCTTCATACGCCCAAGCAGAAGTCATTAAGGAGCTGGAAAGTGACGAGAAGGAAGACGTTCTATTCAATTCTTTATATGGCGTGAGGACAATCGAACTCAACAGACCCCAAAAGTTACATTCCCTCAATGGATCGATGATTCGAAAAATCGTGCCGAGATTACAAGAATGGTCGAAATCAGACATGGCGAATGTGATCATTATTAAAGGATCTGGACCCAAGGCTTTCTGCGCTGGTGGAGATGTGGCAGAGCTCGCTGAGGACAATATAATAGGCGAAGAAGGACAAGCTCGATCAACAGATTACTTTGCTCTCGAATATAAACTCGATCACCTTATTGCAACTTATCAAAAACCCTATGTTGCTTTTATGGACGGTATTACCATGGGTGGTGGAGTTGGATTAAGTATACACGCACCATTTCGAATAGCCACCGAAAGAACGCTGTTCGCTATGCCTGAAACTACAATTGGATTCTTCCCCGATGTTGGAGCTTCATTTTTCCTACCCAAGATGTCGGGATCTGTTGGAACATATCTTGCCTTGACTAGTGATCGACTGAAGGGCGTCAATGCATTTTATTCTGGAATCGCAACACATTACATTCATTCGACTTCTTTACCGGCTTTGGAGAAACGTTTGGCTGAATTACGATTTAAGGATTTTGAAAGTTTGGCGCAGCGAGCACAATTGATCAATAGCACTATTGAGGAATACTGCACGGGACTTCCTCATGACGAACCAATGCTTATCAGTGGCGAATTGCGAAAGGCTATCGATCGCCACTTCAGTAAAGCAAGCGTTCCTGAGATCATTACCGGTATAAAAGCTGAGATTGATACTTTGAAGGCTGGAGCGGAGAAAACCGGGTTGGAAAACCCACTCCAGGCATGGCTTGAAAAGACTCTTGCTACCTTGCACCAGAGATCACCTACGAGCGTTCATGTAGCACTCCGTCAAATGCGCATCGGAAAAGATTGGTCAATTACCGAGACTTTCCAGAGAGAATACCAAATGGCCGCTAAATTTATGCGTCATCCGGATTTTATGGAAGGCGTACATTCATTACTCATTCGCAAAGATATGAATCCTCAGTGGAAACCCAAAACTTTGGGAGATATCAGTCCAGAGGACAAAATTGCGGACCCATTCTTTGCAGTTGAAGGATCACAAAGGATAAAATTACTCAGCGACCGGGATTATTATGAGTATCCATTTCAATTTGGAGTTCCAAGAGAAAGTGAAGTTGAGAAGGTTGTGAGGCAAGGCGGAAAGTCGGCGTTCCAAGTTGTCAATCACTTCCTTCAGGCAACGGAAGGGAAGCAGGGTGTGAAGGAAGTAGTGACGGAAATCATTGAAAGAAAAACCACGAAGAGCGGGCTAGGATATCTTGAATGGGAACAAGATAAAATCTCAAGTCCTAAGTCGTCAGAGTGAGAGCTTTTATTAAGCCATGAACATGTTTCTAATGTATGATAAGGGTATTTGTGAAATGGTGGGAAGGATACAAGGCATTGCCGAACACAAGATCACTTTATGTTGTCAATAAAATTTTAGCGGTCGCATAAAAAAAGAATGCGAACAACATGCCAAAATCATATTAGATGAAAATCATCATGTGATGGTGGCCTATCGGATCAAATAGGGGCTGAGTCATTGATTTCTCGATTAGACGGGAGATCAAAAGACTCCTTCATAGCCGAAAGTATATAAAGATACGGATATCCCCCACTGATCTGAAGTTCGTAATCCTGAATCGAATAACTTGTGTTCTTTTCTGGCTGATGTGTGCTGCCTTTCTTCTGGCTGCATCATAAGAGCGAGCCGAGTGTTCCACTGACGCAATTCTAATTTTCACTTTTGTAGCCTTGCTGCTTACCTGGTTCGCTTGGAAATAATTGGCCAATAGCCTCGCACGAAGAAGCAACATTATAGCTAGGGCACCCCTGCTTGGCTCGCTCTTCAATCATCCGCGACATCTAGACTGAATTTGTGTTCAATACAATTGAATCTACCCACGCTACCCTACCTGCCTACCTAGAGACATTCAAGATACCCATTAATAAATATTCACAATTAGTTGCTTCTACTCTACTTCCGCAGACTGCACAACTTTGAGACATCGACAACAAATACCGACTTTATTGAAGATCCCTTTGTTTTACATACAACGAACAAGTTACCGGTTTTCCTCTTAGCGCCAACTTCATAAAGTTCTCAACGCGTAAATAGCGGTAGCGGTACACACGTTTGGACGCGAAATTTACCTAGCCACCAAAATCTCTCACGTTTCATCACGACCTTTAATGGATGCCTTTATATTCTCTTCAACAATCTTGATAAACTTCCACAACGATTCAATACCTCAGGAGCCTAGGTGTTGAAGCAGAGGAATGTTCAAAATGTCGTCTCCGGCAGGGGTACCAATGGGAAATCCTCAATTACAAAATCAACCACCTCAAGCTCCTCCCCCGCCGCCAACAAATAACAATGACCCCAGTGAAAATGGAGTGATGGTTAGACCGATGAGACGTAGGTACATTGCTACAAAGCTTTAATCTGATCACAATGCTTACAGTGGGGGATACAATAGTCAAGGTGCTCTATACTTTCGATGATGGATGCAAAACCAATTGTTTGGCACGATGGCCACAGGTACTTCAAATCCAATCTATTGCCATGGACGAAACAAATTCAATCGGAGTAATCGAACTTTATACATGTTTACAAGCAATTATCGAATGCAGCCCGGAACTGCTACCCCGACCAGGACGTGATTTCACAGTTTATGCCTACGATTATTCTGAAGACGATAGTCCTTTGGTAGGGCAAGGAATGCTTTCTAGAGCTTTACAATCACCTCCCATGCCGAATAATCAACATCAATCACAAAAGCTTGTTACTGGACGAGTATGCAAAAATATTATGGGCTTATTTGCAAATGGAGTGAAGGAAACTTTGGAGGTCAAACTTCGTCTGGTCCCTCAAATGGTATCTCCAATGGAATATACAAACACTATGGGAAACTCCAGTCAACACATGTCAACACCAATGTATGATCAGAACGAATGGAACTCTCTAATACAACAACCTCAGCAAAACGCACAGCCTCAAATGTCGAATAGAACACCCACCCCCGCCACTATGTCGAATAATAAAGGTACCACCATGGAAGCGGTTAATCAACTTCTTAGTCCGAGCATTCCACCGAGGAATAATTATAACCAAGCTTTACCCCCAGCGCCTACACCCGTGCGTGAGGAACCAGTAACGATCGCTCCCAGAGAACAGAAGATAACTAGGCCCGCATCCAGGACAACTGTCAAGAGGGGAATACGTGGCCGCCCCCCAAAGAATTCCCGTCCTGAGATAGGAGGAGGCAACACTTCTGGGTATGAAGAGGGTACAGAGGGAGAAGATGGACCGGCTCCGAAGAAGAGGGCAAAGATTACTCAAGCAGACTGGAGTAACAAATCGGCATTTGGTTCAGGCTCCGACTCACTTCGAGTTACAGCAAGCACTGCAGGCTCTATACGTGCTTTCAGACCACTAGCGCCATCTGGTGGCATGGCCGTAGGCAATCATTTACAGGAAATTCCTCGAGCACCTACACCAGTCCCAATATTGCCACATCCACCAGTCAATCAGCAAGCTAATCAGCACAGACCACAGTCACAAAGTGGGCTCAGACAGGGGTCAATTCCTCACTTGGAGATGCCTCAAGCACACTCTCCAGCCTATTCACAATTAGAACCTTCACTTCCTCCAGAGGATCGTCTGAGGCTCTCTATCGAATCAGCCCATCCTTCCCCGGACAACATTGCCAGCCCAGGAATCACACCTCAAGACATCGCATCCTCCCCACCGGTCCTTCGAAATGCAACACCATCAATACGATCTAGCCCTCCATGTCTCTCGAGCCCCTCGCTACCACCTATGCCTAGGCTAGATTCCGGCTTCATGAGTGGAAATTTGGACGATCTCGATGACCTTTTCGGAGAAGATGACGAAGCACCACGCCCAGTCGATGAGGAGGATGTTGTTGTTGTAAAGAAGAGCACCAGGCGACGAGGTCCTCGCAAAACACAGCCAGGAAATTCAAATGCTAACGGTGGATTTCACATCCAAGAAGAAACGCCAGGTCCTATGGAGTTATTACCAAAAAGAATGCTCCTCAGTGAACAGGCCAAGCCGAAAGCCAAGGCAACAGTAACACAAGCAAAATCTAGACGAAACAGTATCATGTCCGAGGATGGGCAATCACTACCCCCCTTACAGACAAATACTCGTCTCAATTCTAGACCACTTTCCGAGTCTCAAATTGCTCCTAGCGCGAACCCACCACCACCGACCTTACATCTACCAACTCCACCAACCAGTGAGTTCACGCAACTACCAATGCCACAAATACATGCCCCTGCAGTACCGCCACCACCACAACCTCGTCCGGCATCTGGAAACTTTTCTCGGACTGCTTCTACCGGATCGATGGCCCCCCAAACCGTTCCTGCAAGTGACCCTATCCCTCCACCGACTTTCCAGCGATCTCAGACTTGGTCCGAGAATCCACATTATATGACCGAAGCCCCGAGTGCACCTACCCAGACAGAAGCCAAGAAAGCTTCTATTAGACAGAAATTAGAGAACGCCCTCAGAAATGGGCAGATGCCTCAGTATTGTGAAAATTGTGGCGCTATAGAGACTCCAACTTGGCGTAGGGCATGGTCACAGGAATGTCAAGGTGCTCCAGGCTACCATGAATACTCCGAAGAACCTGGGAGAGTTACAGCCATCAACATTCTTACAAGAGATGATGCGGGTCTCCCTACTTCATATCTCCTTATCAAAAAAGCCCTTGCTGCTGGTGAAGATCAAAAACAGTTCAAGGCATTCAGTCTTTGCAATCGTAAGTCATATATAGCCTTTTAGAGATTGTGTTACTAATTTTTATAGCTTGTGGTATATGGATGTCAAAGTATAAGTCTCAACGTCCAGAAGCCAAGTTGGGTAAAGATCCGGATTCAAAGAAAAAGCGGCCTTCTAAAGCCAAGGCAGCGGCGATTATGCCTACATCTGAGGCAAACTTACCATAATCAGATACCAATTTTCCCCCATCAGAGGTTTTCTATCAGCATCCCATGGCTCCTCTTGGTACCGACCGCCTGTCTCCAATTGATCTTGATGGATTTGATTCTACCAATCAAATACTTACCGACCACGATCGCCCAAATGGAGCGCGCCGAGCAAACAGTCTTCGTCCTTCTAAGAAGCTGAACGCCATGACTTCAGATTCTGCTTCGGCAGCATTGAGGAGAGCTTTACAATCCAGTCCAGCTAGATGGACACAAAACAATAATACCGAAATAGGGGAAGAGCCAGATACAGACACAACTCGAAGGCTCTTGTTTCCTTCTCCACGAAAAGATTCATCGCCCAAAGTCCTTGGCGAAGTTACAACAAATGTTGTCCAGGTCGTTGTTGATATCCACGGCGCTAAAGATGCAGTCCTTGGAACTATGAACAAGGAGAATTGTTCGGTCCCATTTGATATAGAAGAGGACGCAGAACTCATGAGATTGATTGAGGAGCAATTTGCACGACCAACCACACCAGACCAAAAAACACCTGGCCCAAATCCATTCAAAACACCCACACGCCCAACCCCAAATCACAGGCCTATTACCAGGAGTGTAACCAGGTCTGGTCGCTCAGGAAAATCCCCAGGTCATCTTTTGCCACCTCCCAAAACACCAAGTAAGACTCCTGGATCAAATCGTCGAACTCCTCGTGGCAATGGCATCTTTGAGTCACCATTTACCGCCCAGTTGAATCAGCTCATGTCTGATAACCCTATCAACTCTCCCTCTCAACACCTCGATTTTAATAATTTACCCGATCTCCCCAATTTCGACCATGGATCTTACAATCTTCAACAATATGATGAAGATTTCTTCTCAACAGATGTTCCAATGCCATCCTCACCACCAAGGATATTTGCTGAATTCAATAATACTTCAGCTGAAGGACCTCTTGATTGGGGGAATTTTGGTTTCGATACTACTCCAACACAAAATGAAAAGGCGACGGAAAATGAAAAGGCAGGAGACAAAGAAATTAAACAGGAGCCAGTGGAGGAAGCAATGACGAATGAGACGACTTAGTCGATCTCTTTCACTTACGAACAAGAATAAGAAAGCGGATTTGTAGTTTCTCATGATTGATGGATTGCATTAGTGGGTGTTTGGATTATTAGGAATGGGAATACACATGAGGGAAATGCATTTTCCAATAGCATGGCGTTATTTGTCATATTTTATATGATGAATTCTGGGAATTTTGGAATAAGTATTGGTTGGGTTACTTCATGATTGTATAGTTTAGCTTTTGTTTGTGATATCAGCGAGGTTTTACGAGTTTTCTTACAATGTTCCAGTACTACGTCTAGCGAACATAAGAATGATGAAGAGTTTATGATGAGATGCATGGCTTTCTTTCCCCTTGTACTTGTGAAAATTGTGAGTGAGCTATGTATGACTTCTATGAAACATGTTGAGTAGATTTTATACGTTGTATTGTTTCTATGTGTATTTTCTCGAAAGGCTTGCTATCAAGGTATTCCATTAAACAGAGGGTTATGAGGCAAGCAGGGTTTGAGATCACAGCGACTTCTCTCTACTCATCTGTTTCCGCCCTCGATCCCTTCGATTCTCTCTAGCAAGTAGCATCACTTCTCATTTTCATATATTCCTGTTGCCCTGTAGAATTCCATAAAATATCATATCCTCTCGTAGTATTCGTGTCTCTACCCCATTAACTCATTTATCTATAACGAAGGCGTCTCATCCCACTCTAGAGCCAATATTATGTCTGTGTCTTTGCTTTCCCTCGATTGTTGAATACAGTTAATAGATACTTGGTGGTTTCTTATCCCTCGGAGTACCAGATTTCCTTGTATCGATGGTTTGCGTCGACTAGGGCGTTCATGGCTGCGAAATCTGGAGGGTGCTATTAGCTTTGTTTTTTTCATGTATATTATTTACTTCTGGGGGGAGAGTAGGAAAAAAAAGAGGGGAGGAAGGAAAGAAGAAATCATACCGAAATTCGTGCCGAAATCAGTGGCTTTTAGTACTTTGACGCTTAGGTCTTGGTTTACTTTCCCGACGATCTCGACGGCGTTGCCGACTTGGAGGTGGGAGTCCTGGGGCTTTTTTTTTAGTTTGGGGATTTTTGGTGGGAGGTTGGTTGCGTTTTGCTGGGTGAGAGGATATGGGATAGATGTGGAGGGAAAAGTTGGAAATGGAGTCAATATGGAAATGGGAGATATAGGGATCTAAAGGATAGAAAAGACGGGAAATATAACATACCCGGTTCAGAATCACAGTAACAGCACCGTCACTCTCAATAGTTGCCTCGTCACCTCTTAACTGCGTTACTTTTCCTACCATACGTACAGTGCGCGAAGTGAAGGAATTTAGGTACGGAGAGGTAATGCGGGGGGTGGTGAGTGTTTCGGCCATGATGAGATTCTGAAATTGGGATGGCTAGATATTTGGTTTGAATGGAGTCGTATTGGTTTACTTTGTCGGTTTGAATTGATTGATTGGGTGTGGGAGTTGAAGTTTGATATTGGATTCGATATTGTTGACGAGACGAGGCTGAGTTGCTTTGAAAACAAATCCACAAAAACGCGTCTATGGTACGTGAACATGTGATTTACTAAGTTGGTTAGCGGTGGCTGAACTTGAGTATGGGGTGGATATTGTTTGACGAGGGGGTGGCGTTCGATCTTGAATGTAAATTTGATGATGCCCCTCGATAAATTAAGTGAAGAGAGAATATGACAAAAAAAAGTGTAGAGTTTTTTGAGATCTCGTGGAAAGGCATAACTCTTGGGGCAATTCCAAGTAAGCTTGGTGAATGATTTATATGCCAATATGCCGATCGTGAAGTTTGCGACGATGATGTCGTCGGACGGCAATTTACTAGACTTGGGACAAGTGCTCCTCATCTAGCTTCTAACTTCCGAATGCAACTGCAGCGAAGTAAAACCGAGGAATATGCCAAACAAGTGCCATGGAATCAGACACGAAGTTGTTGATGCGAATTTCATGAAAACAAACTTCTGATGTTATGGACGGACTAGTGTTTGGAGCTAAAAGCTCAATACCTCATTCAGACTTGGATTTATGACAGGAACCGTGGGAATTGCTTGGTATGGGCATTATTGAACTGTTTCGTGCGCTTCCGACAAACATGGGTATGGGCAGTGACACTGGAAGGTAGGATAATCCAAACTTGAAAAGAATATAGCAGTGAATTGAGGACATATTTAAGTGAGTGACCTCAACAAAGTCACCGATACATTACTAGAATAGAAAATTGGTTTGAATTCTTGCAAGCAAAGAATTAAAACATTCACTTTTGTGTTTGTTATCTTTGTGAACATTTCTATTGTATCAGTGTTACCTATATAGATAGTATATTCAAGAACTTGGCAATTTGAGACCCAACTTGTAGAGTATGGGTCTCATTAATGGTTTATATACCAGCAGATGAAGATGTACTGTTTTTTGAGGTCTGGATAGAAACAAACACTATTGTGTTTGCTCTATTTGACTAATTTTCTTAGTTTCATGGATTATATGCATATCGCACTAATTTGGACATCATTATTTCAGGCATGTAGCAACTATAGTAGTTTACGAAAGCTGTGATTTAATGAGTCAGGATTGTCCTTACAAACTAACTTAGTATATTGCAATCCCACTCCATACTCTTACTGAACCCTTCTTTCTTTCCCTAGACTACTTTGCTATGTGTTTGTGAAGATCATCTGCAGCTCAATAATGGATTTCCTTTTACTCTTCCTCTATAAAACAGGCAAGTTGTGTGCTCTAATTTCTATTTATTTACAAAGACACAATTATGATTAGCGTGTCAAATTTGCTTTAGATTTTCGAGAAGAAAACGTCGAAGTCGTATCTTTTACAGAAGGAATTAAAGTTGGTTTTCCTTCCGTGGTAGAAAAATTCGTAATTGGGTCAAGTTGGGGCAGAAGATTCAAACTTTATCATTCTGGGTGAAAGATGCACAAGTTAACACGTCTTCCGCTCCTTGTTTTTGGAAAATCCTATCAATTCTTGGATCATGGAAATAAAAATAGTATGTTATCTCTTAAGGAAAGAAGGTACGAGTCAACTTGTTTGCAAATGTGCTCTAAAATATTTACAATATCAATTTCGAAGAGTCCAAGCCCCAAGGAAGGAAATTGGGGCTATTGTTCCTAATGGGGCTCCTAAGGCTAGCTTATCTTGTTGGTTTTGGGAGGAAATAATGTTAATTAGGTATGGAGTGGAAAAACAGTAAGAGGTGGCGAGGCAATCTTGAAACATTGATTCGACAGGCCAATTGGTACTTTCCTGCTCATTTACCATGAGATTACCATTGATATCGCAGAGGCTTGGGAGAAAGAACAATGAGCATAAGCAAGTTTCAAATGGGTGGAAATGGACCGTGCAAGTCCTGTCGCTGCAGACAGAACAAAGCTCTTCCATGATAAACCTATGTTTCCAAAAACGAATTTATGATGAGCTTTGATATGCCAGAGGTAATAATTTAATGCCTTAACTTCAAGTAATTATCGAGACTAGGGAGCTATCATTGTTAACAGAATATCGAATGTAGGCGTGGCAGGATCTTCACGTGGGCGATCCACATTGATGGCGCTCCTTTAATTTAGCGAGAACTACTCCTCTATCAAAAGAAGGTAAGTCATTGGGACCGTGAGATATGAATGCACCATAAATGGTCTGTTCATGAGACTAATAAGCCGCGGAGAAATAAATTCACATAAGATAATTCAAGAACATTTCTATATCCACTACCAATCTGTATCGGTCTCCGTCGAACCAATACGAGCTTTGAGATTCCTACATGTGCCATTATTCAAGTTTAATCTCGCTATTTTTGTTGAGTGCTTCTTTTAAAATCTGAAGTAAAAGAGAAGCTAGACAAGTCAACATAACCGCCCATCTGGTTCCATTTGTGATGTGAATGTGTAGCACTTGAGAAGCCACCCGGATCCGATATACTTAATCGGCATTTTATGAAATAATTTGTCAACATATCAACAGCCAGCTTGGTATTGTCTAGGGTTCGAGATGACTCAAATTAGCTGCTTCGTAAACCTGCTTTTAGGTAACAAAATCTCGTAACTTGATTTCATTTTCCCCGTCTGGGTCGGCGAGTGTTGAATAATGTTCTAGTTAGCAAGGAATGAGGTTAGTTAAGCAATTGTGCGGACTTCAATGATATGCAGATCAAGAAATCCAGAAGTTCGGAAGGATAAAGGAAAGGCAAGAACGAGATCTTTCATTTCGCCAAATGGCCCATGGTATGGGTATCTGAATGAGAGCATATAGAGTTGAGAATTGGAGCCTGTTGACTTGTTCGATGCTTTTCGGGCCACTGTAAAGAAGTCTGTTATGAGATATTGCTCTGCAAAACAATAAGGGAGAGAGAGACGAGTAGAAGTGTGTGATTATACGCCGAATCTTTGGGGAAAGAAGTCTATCGTGCATGAATAGAATGGTAGATGGGTGTAAAAAAGCTGATGGTGAAATTGGAAGTCATGTTGAATTTGGGGAAGAACGAAAGAAAGCCCACTTGAACGGTTCCGGTCCAAAGATAATGTCAGAATTTGTAGATTCATTCAGTTATCTGGAAATATTGGCTTGTTGACAAATCTCATTTTCCTCCTGCAACCTGCTATATTGCATTAAAAAGCATGCGAGATAAAAATCAGCGCCTTAAGCAATGGATACGCCTTCGAGCAAAGCATTGTGTTTTCATCTAGGAATTGTTACATTTTTCGTACAATACTCTATACACAAAAGAAGAGCAAATATATTACCGTAGCTCATTCATCAAGCAGCACTCCTGACCTTCTTCACGAGATCGCTCTGGTGCTCTTCCAATATCTGATCCAATGCGCTCTTCTCTATCACAACCCTCGACAATTCCAACAAATCCTTAACATCCACTTCGTTCACATCCAACACCGTCGCATCATTTTTGCTCACGACGCTGGACAGGTTCTTCCTGAAACCACCCGTCACAATCAACGTCCTTCCATTGTTCTTCCCCCATCCCAAATGTTCAAAAACTCTCTTCGCATATCTAGTCTTTGGGTGCTCGAATTCCATTCCATCTTCACAGACAATCAATTGTCCTTTTCTATACCTCCAACTCAGCGCCGTCCGCCACGCAATATCGTACATCTTTCTCGGTAAGTCTGTTCCAAAATCTCTTGGATGAGGACCGAATGATTTACCTCCTCCAACAATCAATGGCGATTGTCTCCAACCAAGACGAGCACCACCGGTTCCCTTTTGCGGGCGAATCTTTCTATGAGAACCATGGACATCGAAACGAGTTTTAGAGGATGCAGTTCCTTGACGGGTATTGTCTCCTTCGAATACTACAGCACGGTGGAGGAGATCTCGACGGAGAGGGAGGTAGAGGTGTTTACTTGGGTAGGATTCGAATCGGACGGGCTCCATGGTAGGGAATTTGTAGATGGTGGTTAGGACTGGGGGGTCTGCGGGGTGTTAATAGATAGACCGAGATATTTGGCATGAAATATTTACTGAAAGGGTCAGATACGACATCTGATGTTTTTGTGAGAATACTGGGCTCATATTCCTGAGAGATACTAGACGGCAATGGCGCCTGTGTTGCCATTGTCCTCGTAAACTGTGGTGCTAGACATTGCTACAATAAAATCAGTACTCTATTTCTCAATCTCCAATCAACACAACATACTGTCAGAGGGTCCCTCGCACTATTTATTGATGTGCGAAAAGCATTCAAGCTTTTCGTAAAGCTTTGAAGTCCCTTCGTAGCCATATTTGAGTGACTTAAATCCTATAGGGTCGCTGTCGTCGTTGAACTCGATGAATCTCGGCGAGGCTAGGCCAAAATTAAATTTCCTCGTCAATTCTTCGGCATGTCCCGCCAATATTTGATATGGCCTTCGATAATTTTGTCGAGACATCACATACCAGCACCACATCACCATGCCTCCTTGTCAGAAGGCCGTAAGGCCCATGGCACGATGCCTACAGAATACTCCGTCATTATACCTATCTGCAAGATCAATACGAACGTTCACGAGCTCCACGACATTCAATGCAGAAGCTGCGGCTCAGGAAACAGCGCCTTCTGGTCTCGACCCGGCAACTGTTGTAAGGCCAGAAAATGAGAGGTAGTTGATGAGGCAGGGTATTATGCCCATAGGATCAAGGCGTCGTCGTGCGGCGCTCAAGACATCCGCCAATATCCCTTTCGAACAATTACCATATCAATGCTTCCAGGAAGCTCGAAAGGTCTTACAAGCGGATAGAGAGGAAAAGTTAGAGATGATCGCGAAGGAGAGATTACGGCTCAAGAATTTGGAGGCACAGGATGCATCAGTTAGTGGGGGTGAGAAGCAGAAGCAAACCAGAATAGAAAGTATAAAGAGGTACTTGGAGTACTTGAAGATCCAAGCAGATATCAATGATCCTTTGATCAAGAAGCGATTCGAAGATGGTGAAGGTAGGACAATTGCAGAATATCTTCCCTTTTCGCATTACTAAAATTCTCAGGTGATATGAACAAACCAATCTACCGCTACCTAGCAGATCGAAAGTGGCGCGAATATCAACGTAAAATAATTGTCCAACGTTTAGAACAATTTTCGATTGTCCCTGATCTTCTTCCTCATTTCGAACCTACCGCCGAAGTTCGTCTCGCGTTCCAAGCACGTAATGTTCAACCGGGCGATTATGTGGACTCCAGAGTCAGTGAATTTCCAGCTAGACTGAAGGTCCAGGTTTTCGACAAAGGAGAGAGACTCGTCAGTGTCGTTGTTGTGGATGCAGATGTTCCAAACGTAGAGAATGATCACTTCAACACGAGATGCCATTACCTTGCTGCCAATATTCCAATTTCACCGGTACAGGATTCGTTACCGCTCTCCAGAGCAAACCCAGAGAGCCAATTGATCCTGCCATGGCTACCACCGTTCGCGCAAAAGGGATCACCATATCACCGATACTCAATATTCGTATTAGAGCAAAAGCCCGGACAAGTTCTCGATGTAGCAGCACTTAAAGAATTATATCAACGTGATCGATTTAACCTCAGAGGTTTCAAAGACAGACATGATGTACAGCCCATAGGATTGGGACTTTTCAGAAGCGAATGGGATGAGGGTACCAAGGGAGTTATGCAGAGAGCAGGAATCGAAGGATGGGATATGGAGTTCAAGAGGACGAGAATTCCAGCACTCAAGCCAAAACAGAAGGCTAGAGGTTGGGAGGCACGCCATGCTAGTGATAAGTATAAGTCTTTGAGGAGATGATATTTATGATAGCTAAAAATGTATCATATTTGTAATACCTGCTGATTTTGCTCTCCATGATACTTGAGCTGAGTACAACTGTTGCATAGTACGATTGAGACTATTTTTATGTGTGTTAGGATCTACAGGCAAGATCATTGCAAGTCTACATCTATCTACCTAGGTATCTTGACTGAACGAACACGAAATTGTCAACTTTCCACTCGTCTATTCACTTACTGGGTAACATAACCCGCTTTCCACATCTCAAAAGAGAAAAACGAAAAGGATATCTAAGTTACGAAACTGAGATTTAATAGAAAGAGAAAGTAATTCCAGCCCGCCCCTCCTCTCCTCGTTTCAATTTCTCAGAAACTCTCAGACACAAGCTAGACATTCCTTCATCTATTCCTTCCCTCCCCCTTTCCACGACAGAACTCCTTGCCTCCTCTTCTAAGCTAATGTCCAGTTTTCTCTCTCTCTAAAAATTGCGACAATATAAACTCGTCAGACTTGTTAGCCAATACATTCAGAGCTTCCATTTCGAGGAGTGATAATTTACTAGGAGTTGGTCCTATCCACAAAAGCATCTAGTGAGCTTTCGTGTAAAGAGACTGATTGGTTGAATTTTCTTTCTGGCATCTATCTATGTTGAACCTGCTGGTTTTGGCGAGTCATTTGCTGGGTTTACTCTTGTTTCTTTGCGTGGTTTTTAAGAATGAATTGACAGTTTGCTGGAACGGAGTTTGTAAGTACCTATCTACCAGCCAGAGATACAATGTTAAGTCCAGAGAGCAACACAAACAAATTTCAAGCGAGATATTCAGACAACGACTTCTATAAATTCTTAATTACGTCTCGTCTTATTCTAACCTAAAAATGCACGCATGAATCCCATTTCCCGTGTGTATTTTATAACGCCAGCCCTAAGAGCTTGTGATATTAGGTTTATCCCAATAATGACAAGCAATGCAATGTAGTTCGTCCGAATGTATGTCCATTCGCATATCCCATCCCCTTTGCACATTTCATGCGCAACCTCGTTAAGTTGTCATTGCATCATCATTTATCCACCTACAGCCATCTCCATGAACAACTTCTCCCTCTTCAACAAGAAACTCAACAGTAACGTCAAAGCCGCACCAGCTACAACCAAGTAATAAGTTTTATCAATTGCCTGTACGATTCCCTCAATGGCTTTGTCTCTCAGCTCTTGTGATACGCTTTGGAATAGCGCACTTTGGGATCCAGCAATTGCGCTTCTGATCTGGTCTGCTGAGAAGCCTTCACCCGCAAACGCGGTGTTGACATTTTTAAATGCTGTGCTCTGGAAGACTGTACCGGAGACTGCGAGACCGATGACTACACCACCGATTTGAGCTACGTTGATGTATCCAATAGATGCAGGAACTTCTTGGCTACGACCATCGCGGCCTAGAATAGCGGGGGCGATACTATAGGAAGCTTGAGTGATCATACCGCAGCCAATGGCGATGAGGATACTCCAGCCATAGATGGAGCCTGCATTTGTAGAAGTGGTGACTGTAGTCATTGCGGCACCTCCAGCGAGATCAAACATACCCCAGAGAACGAAGAAGGGCCAGTAGTAGCCAATCTTTGGCATAAGTATTCCTTGCGACATGACGACTACAATGTAAAGGACAATAAATGGCATGAGTCTGACAGCGGCTTGAATACCATCATCTCCTTTCGAAAATTGGAAGAAGAGGGGGATGTAGAAGATTGGGACGAAGAGTGCTGTTCCTGCTGCTGCGGTACAGATAAACAGGAGGATCATGGTTCGTGATTTAAGGAATTGTACTGGGAACAATCGATCTTCGGGTGTGGTTAAAATGCAGAATTGTTGCTGGACTGCGAAAAGGATGAAGATAACACCACAGACGACGAATGTGGCAATAGTGCGTCCGTCGTTCCAGGGCCAGTTGGCACCACCGAAGGTAAGAGCAATGACGAATGAAGTAAAGAGACCGGCATTTAACAAAGCTCCAATCCAATCAACGTGCTTAATTTTGTGAAGGACATCCAGATCGGGTTGTGGATCGAATGATGGGATTAAAAGGAGAGCTGGTACCGCAATAGCGAAGATGACTAGGTTGATGTAGAAGGCCTAGGTGAATGATTAGTTTTTGTAGACAGAGGCTAAGATAGAGAGTACTGACCCATCTCCAGGTCGCTCCTGAATCTGCGAAAGCTCCTCCAATAACAGGACCAAGAATCGTTCCAAGACCCCAAGTGATACCAACACCTCCTAGATAGAGAGGACGTTCTGTAATGGTAGTATTGATTGCGACCAAGTTTAAGGTTCCGAGATACATTCCAGCTCCTCCTATACCGGCAATGACTCTTCCAACAATAAGTGCATTCATGTTAGGAGCCGCACCGCAAATAGCACTGCCGACGATGAAGATGACGACTGAAACAACATGGGTCCACTTGACATTGAAAGTGCCATATGCTTTACCACTAGCAATGAAGTTAGTTTTTGCATAATCATGTTACCCATAAGGAGTACTAACATAGTAAGGATCGTAGCGATAGAACCTAATGGGAAACCAGTACCCAACCAAGACAACTTCGAAATATCACCATAGGTTCCAAGAACAGCAGATTGAATATCAGCAGCGATAGTATTATCCAAGCCGTATAAGAAGGTAGCGACATAGAACCCTACACAAATGACAATCCATTTCCAACCAGTAACTGTTCTCACTTGTTCGGGCTCAGGTGGTGGACTGTTAGTTGCTGGGCCCTTCTCTGAATCTGTTGTAAAGGCATCTTCTGATCGTTCAAGTCTCTGAGGCTTGTCATCTATGGACGGGGCTGAAGAGGATAGTGTGGAGGGAGTAGCTGGTGCTGTATTTGACGACATTGTAAAATCACAGCTTTCACGATGTGCGAAAATGAAAGGTGTAGACAAGCTTGGGAAGATCAAGGGTGATGAGGATAATGAAAACATGGGAGTACGAAAATCTTATATCACTATATAGGTAGACTGTGACATGACATGGCAAGGATACTTCCAGCCTGTTTGAAATGTACAGAACCGAACGGCATGATTCCGTGCCAGATTTGAAAGCAAAAGGAGTACAAATGAATTGAATCGGCCATAACGCCCAATAACCCGAAGAATTTCGCGATTCTTGTTGATGTTGATAGGGCCAGATAAAGTCTTGGAAGTGCACTCTCAAGGTACATTCCCAAGGGTTGGAGAATTAGGCGCGTTCTCTGCGCAACATTTGCAGGAGATAATGTGACTTGATGGGGTTTCGGAGATGTTTGTCGGACTAAAATCTGACTAAAAATCGGAGTTAGGTGATATTGTAAGATTACTCACACAACTGAACATTCAAAAGGGACCATATCTGGCTGCATTCAATTGGATAAATGGAAGAATATTGAATATTCCGCGGAGTTGTCAAAGACGTCTTCTATTCAAAGAATGCATAGTCATTGCTTCTTCTGAGGCTATTCTCTTGATACACTTGATCTCCACTTGGGTAATCAGCATTTGTTGTTCTGACATCGAAAATGAGGTGAGAGGTGAGAGTAAGGTTAGAAATTTGATCGGTGTTTGTGGGGAAAGATCTCCGAAAGATATAGATATGACGCTAGCTATGATAGTGCTAGCATACCCGTGCAAGCTAATATCTGCCACATCATGCCACATGATAATAACAACACATATTCCATTGTCTCCAGACCTATGGACCCGAGTTGCTTTTCATTCATAAAGAGTCCCTAGGTGCTTCAGGAGGATAATGATCGCTTTTGCTATGGCACATGTACATGTGGTTAAACTTATTCTCATCGGAAGATAATCTGAAGAGTCATGTCTGGTCTAGTATACTCATCCACACGCATATTTTGAATCCAAACAGTTTATGTAATAGGATGAGCACCTACGGAGTAGTATCCGGAAAGTGATCTTCACTAGGACTAGGATCACATGCAAGTCATGCTTTGTTTTGCTTCATTTTTTGCCGCAGTTACTATGGTCTCTTTGTCCATACGCGAACGGGCATATTGTGAATCAGTAATCAATTTACGGTGCCTAAGGTGTTGATGAGTAAGTACTCTTTTACATTAGACAAAGTACAGCCTGGCAGCGAGGGGAATTGCTTCACCGTTTACCCATATATCAAGAAAGCTCTAAAGATTTGACACAATCCATAGTTCTCGGATATACTTCACAATGACAGATAAGAAGCTTGTAGTTGTGCTCGGAGCTACTGGTGCACAAGTAAATTCTTTCCTACAAACTCCTTAAAGGGCGGCCCCACAACCCGTTACATCCTCAAGCATCTTTCTGATACTTACCGAGTGCGGGCCGTAGCCTGTGATCCTACAAAGCCATCCGCTGAAGCTCTATCCAAAAGTGGTGCCGAAGTTGTCTCTGTCGATTATGATATTCCTGACTCCATCAAGGCTGCTCTATCCGGAGCCCATGCCATATTTGCTATCACTAACTTCTGGGAGCAAAACTCACTTGAAACTGAGGTAGCTCAAGCCAAAACCATTAATCAGATTGCTTCCGAACTTCCTCACCTAGAACATTATATATTGAGTAGTCTGCCCGATGGAAAGACATTAGCTGAACGTTAATTTCAGAACATTTTACCATATAACGCTAAAGCACTGATCTGACATGATTTGGCTGAGAATTATCCGAGTTTGTGGAAAAAAACTACAGAGGTGTTTGTCGCGTTCTACTTTCAAAATTGGGTCAAGTATTCAATGGTCTTAGGTCCGTACAAGGTGTGTCCATGTTTTTTCTCGGCTTCACATCGATGGGATGACTTACAAGAAAAATGACTAGGTACCAGATGGATCATTTGTGCTCTCAATGCCGTATCCAGGTTATACTAGAGTTCCGTGCTGAGGACACAGGAATGGCAATTGGAGAAGTCTTGAGAGGTGGGAAGAAATTCTTTGGAAGACAGGTTGTTCTTTTTGGAGAACCCATTCCGGAAGAAGAAAGACTCAAGATATGGGCTGATGGTAAGTCTTTCTTGCGAGTTTCGAAGCCCTGGTACTTAACATTATTCACAGAACTTGGTATTAAAGCCAGATTCGAGCAAGTTTCCCCAGAGCAGCATGCAGAGCGACTATCGAGCTATGAGCTTCCCCCAGATGTTGTCGTTGCCAGCACAGAGCTCGTTGAGGCTTTACCGTACGAAGAATCGATGTTAATGAGTGGGAGGCACGTACAGACGGAAGAGGTAAAGATTATAGTTTGTCTCAGAGGATTCTTACTAACACACTAGCAGTACCTCCCAAATAGTTACAAATTGGTCACTTGGGTAGATTATGATAGGAAAGAAGACTGGTTACCTTTGAGAGGCGCATGAATCACTTGAGTTTACATTTGTGCGTGGTGGACAATGCAGCAGATGCCCCCTAATATGATGATTGCGATTTAATGTTGTTTCTGCTTGTATGTGCTTCACAAATCAATATTTCGATCAGCAATTCTACCACAAAAATAAAATACATAATCTTTGTCCAATCTTATTCCTTCATACATAATCCAGACACCCAATTTTATCACCACATGGGCTTATGAGGTTTGGATGGGTGAGATGGGTGTGTTGCTATGAATGATGAATAGGATTGGAAAGTGTTTGATTTGTGAAATTTGATGCTGAGAGTAAGGGTGAAATCTGAAAGTTAAACTCTAGTCCTATCCCAAACGAATGTAGACTATCGCACGTAGCTTAGTTGAAGGCTTCAATAAAAGGTCTATCTCTTCATATATGTGCAAAAGTTTCACATGTGTTAAGAGAAGGTGGTTGATTGATTAAATTAATCTACGAAACTATAACCCAGATCTGTTTTCTGTTTATCATACGTAGTAGAGATGTCTCTTCGATATTAAGATACATCCACTCGTTCTCCACCACAGACTTCCCTTTCCCACCCATCCATCTGTCCACAAATCCAGTCAATTCCACTCCTATCAACATTCTCTCCTTTCAATAAACCCCCAATTCCCAACTCCTAATACTTCAAAATGCCCTCCGCATCACAGAGTTCTTTCCACGATTTGCCCGACCATTTACCCATCATATCCGCGTTCGAACGACTAGTCGTCTCGTACAATAATTCGAGTCTCTCCTTCTTCAACGCTCCCAAAAGTGCTCTATCAATCATCACACCTCTCTTCTCTAATCCCTCCAATTCCTTAATCTTCTCCCCTACTCTTTTTCTCGCCACATCAATTTCTCTCTTCATCCCCTTCGTCTCCATCCCCCCATCCTCCCCATCCTCCATACACCCAGCAATCCCCACCTCCACTCCCTCCATAACCCTCCTATTCCTCTTACTCTCCTCCAACAGCATCTCCAACCTCTCCACCACATCATCCCACTGTTGCAACTCCCTCTGCTCCTCCGCTTCCCTTCTCTCCATCCCCTCAATACGTTCTTTAAAATCCATCTCGATTTCATATCCGCAAGCGAGTAGTGTATGGTGAGAGAGGATAAAGCCCATCCAGCGCCAGGGAGCAGGAACGGCGTATTTGGCAATGACGTATGCGATGGGGATGGCGAAGAGGATGTTGAAGAGAACTGGATGTATATGTATTAGCTTTATTTATTGAATTTCCAGACAGAATGAATTTGTTGATCCACAAAAAAAGAGATATTGAAATGAAAATGCAAAGGCAAATCAAATCAAATCAAATCAAGAAAACAAACAAACAAAACCAAAAGAAAGAAAAACATACCCAACCCAACACTAAGTCCCCATTTCTCCCAATCAAACCACGATTTCTCTTCCCGATCAATTTCTCTCCCATCCATTTTCTTCTTCTCCATCTCCATCTCCTCACCATACTTCCTCTCCCTCTCCTTCCTCTCCGCAACCTGTCGATCGCTAATCTCCCTGATCAGATCTAACTCTGAATGATCATTCGCCCCCCCCTCTGCCGCGCGCGCGCCTCCAGAAATCGTCTTTCTCCCCGTAACCGCCATCGTATTCCTCGTCATCTCGATATCCGTGTTCTTCAATGGTATCCTTTTGAAAAGAAACTCAGATCAGACCACTGGCACCTTATCCGTAGTCCTTGTGTCGTATCTCCTCTTCTTCTTCTTTCAAGTCGCAAGACACACGATCCACGGTCGACAGATTAAAGAGATGAATCCAATGTAGACAGCTCAATGCTGTGTTGATTTTGATTTCAATATCAAAACCAGGATCCCTTTCCTCTTTTTTTTTCGACACCAAAACTATCAACAAGATAAGATGACTTCCTCCCAAGAGACCAAAAATTTGAAAATTCGACACCTTGTAGGTTAGAAATCCAAATCCGTAAAAGCGTATCTCAATTTTCCTTCCTACCTCTCGCGCACAAAGTCTCCTATTTATAAAACGAAAGCTCCTCCCTGCGCGAAAGAATATGATCGAAGAAACCAGTAATCGAAAGAATTCGCAACCACTAGCTACCCACAGATGGTTGACTGTTTGTTTGTTCGCCAATATTATAATGTTGTATTATAATGTGTGTTGTGAGAATATCAAAGACGTCGGAAGATCGATCCGGATCTCTCTCTCTCCCACGACCTCAATTCTTTTCCATGTATGAAACGAAACGAAGAAAATTAAAAGTTGAAGTACACTGGATTGAAAAATTATTCGTTATAATATAGAACTTAATCGATATAATCAATTCAGCAATTTTGAATGATTTCGATGATCTGATTGTTGAATTAGAAGTGATGGATTGAAATTTCGAGTCTTCACGAGAACTACACAGGTAAGATTTAAGTTATTGAAAAGTGAATGGTAAAGGATGACGATGAAACAAGCATAACAAAACTCCAAGTGAATGCTGTACCCACATCTAAAATATGAATTTCGCTATTCCATTCTAATATATATCTATAAAACAAATGAATATTTTAACTCCCGTCTCATCCGAATGATATTTTGATAATTCTCCTCCAAAGGTTCTATTTCCTGTCTCTCGTCCTAAGAATATATGAATATAACACAGGTAGGAAACAAAATTGAAGTCCTGATAACACCGCTCATCGCTCCCATCGCTCCTTTCCCTTGTTCAGTTCATCGCTTTTCCTGTCAATTACTAAAAGGGAACTTCAAAGCAAAAACACAACTCATCAATCCTCCCAACTTTTAAGACCATCCATAATGGAAAGTGTCTGGTTTGCCCAATCATTATGTATAACTTCATCCGGGTTGGTATCCATACAAATTTCACTTCCATCCTCGTATCTTCCGCTCATCTCTCTAACAACAGTACCATTGCTCAACGTGCTATCCTCCGAGCTCATTGTACCAGTCATCCTCCGTCTCAAAATTAGTCTCCTCGTACCACCATCAACACTGTATCCCCTTCCTTGTGAGACAATATTATCCTCAGCTTGAACATTCTTAGCTTGATAGATGAATCCTCGCTGCCCTTCCATCCTCGAAGTATTCCTAGCCCTAATGATATCCATCAGCTCTAACTTTCTCTCGGCTGCTTCAGCCCTTCTTCGCCACATCTCTACCTCCTCTCTCGATTCTCTCAATTGTTCCGCCAATCCAATATGCTCAGTATCAGAGCTGGACCTAATTTCAAATCGTCGTTGCAATTGCCGTACTTGTTCAGTTTTCTCATATACCTGTTGTTGGAGACTGCGTATTTGCGAGTGTAAGACCGTGTTACCACTAGTCAAAGTATTCTTCGAAAGCGTTGTATCGTGAGCAAGTTGTGACTGTGATTGTAGAAAAGTATGTGCAGCCTCAAATTCTGATGATGTCAAAGACAGAATGTCGGAATTGCCAATACTACTATATGCACCATCCATCCCAGCTTTTCGAATTGGCATAGGTGGCTGATGTCCCACTGGCTTCAATGGAACGGTGAGAGAATTGGCAGTTGAAAGCGGGCGTTTCAATGAATCTACAGAGTCTTCGTGGGAATTCTCAGTTATAACTTGTGGTGGGATAAGGTCTGGTACAAAATCTCTCAAGACTCTCTTTGGAGCTGGTATTTTGGTGGGTGATGAATGTTCTTGAGCTTGCTGAAAGCGCTGTGCTAAGCCCATATTACGGAAAGAACGAATAGACTTTCCAGATTTAAAAGACGTAATTGATCTTGTTGGCGATGGTGGCGGATTGATAGTATAAGGCGAAACAACGCCCTCACCTCTTCGGTTGTCAACCGATGCTGTGGATACTGGAATTGGAGATTTGGCTGGAGATGGTGACGATAGAGGAGGAGGTGTTGCCTTCACAATATCGAATTTCTCTGCCATGGCCCTAACGCTGACCTTCTTGGGTGTTCGAGTAGGTTCGGGAGTGGGAATCTTTCGTGAGTGAGGTTCCGTATGATGCTCTGTGACTGGCCTGGAAGGTTCACTCTTGTGGTTATCTTCGGCTGATTTTGATGATCGGCTGTCAGACTTCCGCTTTCGAAACATTTCTCTGATCGAAGCTACTTTTGACAAGGTAGCAGGTGAAGCAGTTTCATGAGCAGGTCTTCCTTTCGCCTGTGCAACTTTAGGCTCCACTAGTGTTGTAATGACAGGTGCAGCAGAATCAGACTTTCGAGAAATATTGCTCTTGCTGCCAGATCGGTCATCGTGCCCATGAATCTTGGCGGATTTTGGTGTATCAGAAACATCCTGGCGAGATGGTTGGGGACGTAAATTTTTTAGTGTGCTAGGTTTCTCCAATTCTCTTTTTTCGTGAAAAACTATACCTGAATCATGTTTTGTTGGGCTATCAGGTCTCTCGGTAGACTTTACCGACTTCATCGATATACCAGGCGATTCCAGGACCTGCGCCAGCACAGCCAAGGATGCTAGGTCATCCTCATGTGAGACCTGAGAAAGAGGATCGATAGGACTATTCCCCTTGGAGTAATCAGAGCCTGTAAAGCCTTGACGTCTTCGAGAATCTTTGGTATCCTGGGCATGCGATGTGCTTGGAGCAAACTTGATACGATTTTCTCTGTTGGATGGGGTATCACGATAACTTGGCGCAGAAACCTGCATATCTTTTTTGTTGTTATCATGTAAAAAAGAGGGCGAGCTAGTCGTTTTTGTCATCTTCGAACGCACGTCTGGTGATAGTGAGGTTGATTGTGCGTCCAATGTCTTATCATGTCCCATGTCCTTGGGGTCTCTGACAGGTAACAAATCCTCAGCTTCGATAGACTCGCTCTCGAGCCTTCGAACAATACCTTTGACACAAAGTTCAGTAGCATGTTCCACGGCCGGACTCTTTAGATCATTCTCTTTTCCAGTTCTCGTAGATGAGGGCGGCCCAATGCTTTGTGGGGTTTGCTTGAAACTCAGATTACTATCTTCAAAATTATTCTCATCGGGATGCTCCTTTACCAGAGCTGTGGAAAGAGCACTTGAAGACTTTGCGTTCTTAAGAACTTCTCCTGGTGATGATCTTTGGCGCGATCGTTGTTTTGTGACTGATATGGCATCAAACTGCAATGGATTCGTATAGTCACCAAGTGCCTGCTGCCCTGTGGCCTGCCGGTCAGTAGTATCTCCGTTACTATTCCTTGGACACGAACGAGGTGAGGGTCTGCGCTGCGGTGGCGTTGGAGATTGACTCCTGTCAACATTCCTGTTGGGTTTGTCATATGTCCAGTCAGGAGGTCTCCGTAAAGAGAAGGATTCTGACGTCGAAGGACGTAAAACGGGTGGTTTTCTTCCCCGAATGCCCGTAATTTTGCATCCCTCAACAGCTGTGAGGGCTTCTAAATTCTTCATATGGCGAACCACATCACGCCAATGAGTGATGAGCATTTCCGTAATTTCGCCGGCAACCTTGATTTTGTCAACCAGATTGTTGAAAGTAACACCCTCTTCTGCACTCTTATGTTTTTTTCTTTCCTTCTTAGTCTTTGGTGGACTCAGAGGAGTGAGGACCAGACTACCGTGGCCATTGGCCAAACGAATATTGTAGTTGTCCATTAGATCGCCCACAAGTAGGGGGCCAAAAACAATGCCCAGTGGCTTATAGCCCATAAGATCTGAAGTAGGAAGAGGCCTGCCCCGATCGTCTTCCCTTCGTGCCGTCTCTGCTGCACGACCAACCATACAGAGTAACCCCAGGACTGCACAGATAAGTTCCCGCCTATATGTTGACCTTAGGGTCGAGATAGATAAAGCAATAAGTCTCGCTCGAATCTTACTATGCTTAGTTCGTGTCATTTCTGGATCACCCCTAAGATGTGTTTGGATGGAGACGAGGGCATCGAACAGTGGAAGTGACCCCAAAATACCACCAGGGATACCAGAGAGAAATCTCTTGAACGCAGATGCAACGTCATGCACATCACAGTCAATATGGTCTGGTAAAGTCGGACATCTTACTGTTCCGGCAATATGCCCTTCGTCTCCTTTCGAACAATAATGTTCATAAATAAGGCCGATTGTGTGTTGAGATCCTGGTATACGAAATACGCCACGGGCGGTAGGAGCTGCAGATCAATTAGCACACAAGAAACGATAAAGCGGAAGGTAATTCGTAATATACCATGTTGTATCAAATATTGAGCTGTAGCACGAATACAAGTCGGTAAAGTTAAGCTGCTCGCAGCATATTCGGCCGGAAGGTATAACAGACTTGATCCGCACAAACGAACAAGCTCGACCAGATCTCTATCCTTGAGTGAGTCTCTTCTGACTTTCAGCCGTAACGAATCGCTAATGCTTCGCATTTTCTTTAGATCTCGTCGTTCTGCTTTCTTAGATTTAACAACGGGCGTCTGAGATGAGGATGTCCGTCTGAAGAGCTTCCTGGATAACCAGTTACCATGTTTATCGGGTCCATCTTCGATACACTGATTCTACAAGTAAGTACTTGAGATTACCGGACGTAATGGCCAACTTACAGGAACATCCTCGTATTCACTGGGAATAAATTTTCGTACGCCATGCTATGGGTCATCAGCTATCTTCAACATGCTAAAACGATCTACTTGCATACCTTATCCGCCAATCGATTGAATTCTTCTATAAAATGTGTGCGATCACCCAAGTCGTCGTTTTCAGACTCGCCACCTGCACTTGAGGAAGTCCAGGTATTACTGCTGCAAAGGCCGCGTCGAGTCCTTGGTTGATGCACTATATCCGAAGGCTCGCCGGTGATCGAAGGGCCATCTCCTGGTGAAGCTAAAGAAACATTTGGATCCGATGGAAGTGCTCTAATGGATGCTCTTCTGATAGGGATTACTTGACCTCGTAGCAAGTTTTGGGCAATACTAGAATCATCTGCGAATAAGGTTGCGACATCTTGCTGTCGTCTGAGGGATAAGGTAGCTGATGATGCTCTAGAATTGAGACGATTAGGTCGCATTTTGACTGTCTAGATGATTCCTAGACAATCAACAATTGTTGCTTGTCATTTGTATAAAAAAAGGCTCTTCGGGAAACATTCTTGAGGTGCAGATAAAAATTGCAGATTTGACTTTCAGGAAGGTTGTTCTCGCACAAGGAAAAACCACTTACTGAGCAGGTGCAATTCTCTATCATCAACAAAAGAAGAAACCGCGACTTACAAATTACTTGGTAGCCAACTTGGGTGAGGACCTCAACGAGGAACCGCAGGATGTCCAATTTTCGAAGTGCGATTTTTCAAGGAGAAGCCTTTGATTCTTAAATGTATTCAAAGGATTGAAATAGCCCGAAAGACTGAATTCCGTTGGAAGATTATTATAACTTTCTGAAAGGGCAAACCTATTCGGACGATCAAAGAATTCTTAGAGATTACTACCTATATAGCATCTCAGATATTCATGGCTCACATCTGGTCTACTAGTCCAGATTATTGAATACCTACTCGGAGAACCATTATACAAGCTCGATCAAAGTCGATCCAGCCTTCTGGAATGTTAAATCCATAAAAGAATTATCCCAACTTGGCAGTATTTTGAAATGCACAGTGATCCATCAAAAGATTATAAAAAGGATAAATTTCCTGAATCGTAAGTACTTTACTGCCCATCATCCATAAAATATTCACAAGCCATTCCCCAAACTTGCCATGTTATCCCTAGTCCGCAGCCGATAAAATGGTATTAACGAATATGAATCAATCGCCCAATCACATCTATTTGTGGCCATTTTGTGACCAGTGAGATCAGGTTTGTGCCTGTACGCCAAATCGCTATGCAACGCCCATCCGTCCCCGTAGTATCATTGCCAATATCGAACAGGCTTAATCGTCGCCTTCTCCATGTAGGAGTACATATTGCAGAATATCGGATAAAGAGATCACTCCCTTCAAATGTTGCTCTTCATCTATAACCACCAATCGATGCACTCTAGATTTTCGAATCGTGTCAAAGATCGAATTTAATCTGTCTTCTTCGCTGCATGTATAGATCCCTGCGAAATCTTCTGCTCTATTCGCCAAAGCCTCTCCCACGGTCAAAGTCAAACCATCATATACTCCACCTTTGATGATTGTGATTACATCAACAGCCTCGAAAAGGTTAAGGACTCGTGAATCTTTATCAACAATGGGAACACTCGAAATGGCATGTTTGACCATCATGTGTATTACGTCGATCACTGGGGTGTCCATGTTTGCGGTTTGTAAGTCGCCATATGTTCCCAGCTTGAGTTCCAAAACGCTTTTCTTCAGGTATTCCGTCTCATCGACGTTGACACTAATAAATTTTAGAATGCGGTATTGTGTGATCACACTAACTACCATCTCTTTTCCGGTTTCGTCATCGACATCAACCAGTGGAATCCGGCGGGCGCGGGTTTGTAGCATTTGTCGACAGGCGTCATAAAGAGGTCTTGCAGGGTGTACTGATACTGTCTCTAAAGGCAGTACGCCAATTGCCTTTTCAATATCTGTGATTCATTCAGCCTAACGCTCAACCAACCCTAGTCTTAAACACTACCTCTTAAACTGCTCAACTTGAATTGGTCTATTTGATTGAGAGCTTCTGGATTCTGCCAATAGTATTGGATGACATTTATGTAGTCCGAAGTCGTAAGAAGGCCAGCAAAAGTTGAGGTATGCGAATCCCATAGCGGGGCTGAAACGATACCTATAGAGTTCAGAGATCAGCAACGAGATGTGACCTAACATGGCCTGGGTTATTGTGTACCATTTTGTAGGAGAATAGTCAAGCTCTTCTTGACAAGTAAATCGGTATTTAGAATAATAAGTCGAAAGGAAAGAGGTAGAACATCGTAACTCGTACGGCGCTTGAGGAAATCTCGAATCGATTTCTGTTGAATTAAGTATGTCAGCTCTGTGTGCGACTCGAAGTACAAAACCCCCACGAGTATCCTAAATGACTTCATATGACCATTCTGATGGAACAAGCAATAACGGGAATTATCTTACCAGACCCTTTTGCTGGTCCTTGTCGAGCGCGCTCATCGGCTTTTCCGGCGGCGTTTCCTCCAGCGGCTTGTCTTGCTGCATCTCGGCGACCTTCACTCTTGGAAGGAGGAAGGTAGAAGGTTGAGCTATGCGCGACTCGTGATCATGTCTAGCGACAACCGGTGGTTGTGATGTGAAGGTGTCTGCGGGATTGGGCGCCGCTGGCTGCATCTCTTCTGCCATATTAGACATGGATTATGCTTGGGACAATTCGTGGGGAGCACATTGATATTGGGGGGAGGGACAAAGATAAAGTTGGCCGAAAATTCAATAAGAATTAAATTGAGGGGAGAATCATGAGAAACGCTGTATGTTGTATTGTGAGAAGATGGATGATATTGAGTCGCAAAGCTTGGAAATGGTGGGTTGAACTTTGAAAGCTAGAACAAAAGTCACGAAGGTGGGGCAGATTTTCTGGGGAATTTTATATACATGATCAGCCAAACATTGACCTGTTTCAGCTTCTGCATTGTTGTGTTACTTTGTTTACCGTAATATTGGAAGTATGTGAAGTTTGATATCGAGATGAAATACATTTACCTGCTTAGGTGGGTAGGTAGGTATTCACCGATCAAGATCATCTAGAGCGGTGCGAGAAGGCCTCCACGGCAGTGACCCAGCGGAGCGTCATCACTTGTTAAACCCTCCTGATCTACCTGTCTCGAGTCAACACATTCGAGCAAACCCAACTTATTGAAAACCGACTATGTGTGCACGAATATCGAGAATTACCCCTTCATCATCGCACTAGACACTTGCTCGAGTATTCCCTCCCAGGTCGGTGTATTTGTTGTTAGTTCAAATAACTTTGTCCATCCTTCATTACCTATACTTAGATACTAAATAGCTAGGCATCAACATCTTTCCTATCGAGATTGAGGGGAACCCTGAGTGTTTCGTCATCTTTCCAGATGGCTAAAAATGTATGTATATAAATACATTCAGCGCGCATCTAGCTCTTCGTAATGGAATGGAAGCAAGCCTTCATGGAAGAGAATCCCAACGATGACCAGATTTTTGCCAGAGATTATAATCAAACTTGCATAAAACTATTTGAGGGGAAGCAAGCAGCTCGATCTTCCTATCATGAATTCCTCGGTACATATATATCCAGAATCAAGTCTATACATCATCATGTTCGGTTATCATTCTGGGTCTATTTATCCCTTTTCGGATTCCCATGAAAGACTCGGTTCTCTTCCCCGGATTAGTCTTTTGAGTATCCACTTACTACACCATTTTTGAAATGCAAAGACATTTTCTCACGATGCCAACTCATACCTCGCACCGAAGTAGTTGAAAATCTCTTCACAAGAAAGAAAAAATCATCGCCCAAGGCATGAGCTTGACTTGATATGCTTCTATCGATTGGGTTATCTCAAAGATGGAATGGGGCTTTTCTATGTCTTATCTAAAGTTCGGTGGGACGAGTATTTGTAGTCATAAGTGTAAATCAACAAACCCCGGCCGTTCAATTGAAAAGACTCTAAGCTCTCAAGGAGCTTCAGAACAATCTTCTAGAATAAATCCTCCCAAGGTCCCTCCCCTCTTGAATGACGAAGAGACCGTTTAGATAGCAACATACCTAAGCGTTCACTCATCTTACTCTTCTGGGATGACCAATGCTTGTTGAGGTTGCTTTCCCTGTACTTGGACCTACATGCATGAACTTGAATTTGAGAGTGTCTGTGGCTAAAAAATACCTGCATCTGCCTCGGAAAATAAATAGGGATGGCGGCCATCTCCAAGTTGCTTGATGACAGGATGATTTCAGTATCTTGCATAATCTGAAGTGGAAGATGACAATGTGTGAAACCCCTCTGTACATCCACCACCTCATTGATCTTTGAGAGTTAGAACCATCACTAGGGAAACACGTCGATATAAAACAGTTCGCTGTTGCTGTATCGGTACCCGGCCTCGAGATTTAACCATGTCGTATCCATTGGTTATGTTGGTGAGGCTTCAAGTGGGTGTATGCGTTTGCATCTTTTTTTTAATTGGGGCAAAATATCGGTGTAAATGGATACTTCGTAGAGTGGTGTACCAGAATTGAAGGTGGATACGTGATAAGTCGATTTGGAAAGGTTTTCATCGAATCGAAGAGTTGTTTATGCCAGGATAAGGAGTGTTGTTTTGTGTATGAATCTTCTCACATTGAGCAATTGAGTTGTCAGGACTCGAATGTTATGTATGCTGTTTGTGCATGGTTGTGTTGTGTAACTTGTGTTGACATTCTAGTCTTTTTGATTCTAATCGATAGCCTTATGAGCGCACTACCTAGGTTCAGGGACCAAAGAATAGATGGCAGCATGTATGTGCACTAGGTAAATGGCTGTTGGATTGAGATGTGTCGAGGACGGGGAGAGAGGAAGACATGACCGTATGGTCGTATGGTACCATCGGATCAGGAGTGATCATGAGGAGTGAGGAGTAAAGAGTGAAGAGTGAAAGTGGTTCTATAATTACCTACTAGGTGACTGGGGATAGTCGTAGTATGTCTGTTGACTTAACTTGATTTTATATGTAAAATCTGAGACACTGGGTCATTCTCCAATGGAAGAGTTTTCCATTCTTCTCGTCGCTGCTGCGTCCCTACCTATCTATACCGATAGCGATATAGATAAACCTCCCGAGCATATCGTCCACGCTATCTATTGGATATCTTTAGTCACCTTTAGCCGCGAGGCTCCATTTTCTTTCGTTGCGGGAAGAGGAGGCTGGAGAGTCGCAGGGGATCTACCAACCCAAGATGTAGCGGTACATGCTGATTGATGCTGGCCGAGATAACCCTCTCCTCCTGTTGGTTTGGAGCGAAGAGTGTGGTTGTCATCCTCCTTCGAATATTGCTGGCTTACCTGCGTAGAAACGGGCGTTCATTTGTTCGTGAGACCTTTTATTGTATATCAGAATGAGAAATCCATGCCTCACTCATTTCTCATAAAACATCACTCAGAGCCAACTCAAAGCCAGTCGTCCCATGCCTACTTCGTACCTAATAAGCAACCTAACAGGCCTGAACAAGGATCCATTTATTATTATTCCTCGACCTTTGCTCTTTCCGTAATAGTGTACGAAGTACTACATAGGCCTGTGGCCCGTGCGTAGCCTTCTGTAGCATGTAGCGTGTACAAGCCGGCGGTGGTGTACAATTACCTAAGGAAAGTGAAAGACCGAAGCTGTGTTAGAAAACCAAAAAGCTTCCCGCCAACTCAACTCAACTCAACTCAATCTCAAACTCAAACTCGACTCATCCATCCTCAATCCTCGAACATTCCTTCCTTTTATCGACATCCAGAACGATTCATTAATTCACATCGCTACTCCCCGACGAATGGCCATCGAGCCTTCCATTAATACAATCCGATTTCGAAATTCACGCCATTTCCCCTTCCTATAGCTTCGCTTTGTTCGATCCATCGCCCTCATTTCATCCCATTCCAACAGAAACAATTTGATCCCGACCCTACAATCTACAGTCACCAGTCCTACGGGGCCAACATCAAGAAATGGGAGGTGTTTGCTCTTCTTGCTGCGGAGGTATGCTTTGAAAAAAGAATCATTTCTTGTGGCATTATTTACTTATCTTTGGATTGTCCAGGTAAATCCCGAGATGGCTTATATGAGCCAGTGCTAGCAGAAAGCGAAAGAGAAGCGGTGGCAGACCTTTTACAATATCTAGAGAATGTAAGAAAAGCCTAGGCTAATATTAAATTCGATGTCTAATGATCATCCAGCGCGGCGAGACCGACTTTTTCTCCGGGGAACCTCTACGAGCTTTGAGTACATTGGTATTTTCTGATAATGTCGACCTTCAGCGAAGTGCTAGTTTAACATTTGCTGAGATAACGGAACGAGGTACGTCTTTATTATATACCTGGATGGATGCAAGTACACAATGTTGGACTCGGGTAAACTGCATGACCTGTATAAACAATGGTCCGCCTCGCATACAACTACTTGAATGGCGGCGCTTTGGGGCGGACGGGATTGAATTACCGGCGATGCAGAGGATCTATTACTGACACCTCCCAGATGTTCGTGAAGTAGATAGAGACACTCTCGAGCCGATACTCTTCCTTCTGCAAAGTCCCGATATCGAGGTACAACGAGCGGCTAGCGCAGCTCTTGGAAATTTGGCAGTGAACAGTAGGTTATGTTCCCCTATTATTTGAGTCAAGCTAACACATGATGTAGCCGAAAATAAGGTAGCAATCGTACTTCTCGGGGGGCTTACGCCTCTCATCAGACAAATGATGTCCCCAAATGTCGAGGTGCAATGTAACGCGGTCGGCTGTATCACCAACTTGGCAACACACGAGGATAACAAGGCCAAGATCGCACGATCAGGGGCATTGGGACCTCTTACTCGTCTAGCTAAATCTAAAGATATGCGTGTGCAGAGAAACGCTACTGGTGCTTTATTGAATATGACACATTCTGGTGAGCAGTTACCTTCTTGATATAGTATCTATATATATTAACATTATTTAGATGAGAACCGACAGCAGCTGGTCAATGCTGGTGCCATACCTGTACTAGTACAACTCCTCTCGTCTTCTGATGTAGATGTACAATACTACTGTACAACAGCTTTGAGTAATATCGCTGTTGATGCTAATAACCGCAAGAAGCTCGCCTTGAACGAGAATAGACTCATACAGTCCCTTGTGAACCTGATGGATTCCTCCTCACCTAAAGTCCAGTGTCAAGCAGCTTTAGCCTTACGAAATCTTGCTTCTGATGAGAAATATCAATTAGAAATTGTGCGCGCTTGTGGTTTAGCTCCATTATTACGACTTTTGCAATCCTCATATCTACCATTAATACTTTCTGCTGTCGCTTGCATACGCAACATATCGATACATCCATTAAACGAATCTCCAATTATCGATGCCGGCTTTCTTAAACCACTAGTAGATCTACTAGGTTCCACCGATAATGAAGAAATCCAATGCCACGCCATATCGACTCTTCGCAACCTCGCTGCTAGTTCTGATCGAAACAAGGAGCTTGTTCTACAAGCTGGAGCTGTTCAGAAATGTAAACAACTTGTTCTGGAGGTCGCCCTTAGTGTTCAATCGGAAATGACTGCTGCAATCGCTGTATTGGCCTTGAGTGACGATCTTAAGACTCAACTTCTCAACCTAGGTGTATTCGACGTCCTTATTCCGTTGACGGATTCCCCGAGTATCGAAGTCCAAGGCAACAGTGCTGCAGCTCTTGGTAATTTGTCGTCTAAGGGTAAGTTCCAACAGTGGGATAATGCTTGAAGTTTTCAATGCTAACTAATTATAGTCGGTGACTACTCCATTTTCATTCAAGCCTGGACAGAACCATTCGGAGGTATTCACGGTTATCTAAAACGCTTCCTCGCTAGCGGGGATCCAACTTTCCAACACATCGCAATCTGGACATTGTTACAACTATTGGAATCCGAGGATAAAAAGTTAATAAGCTTGATTGGAAAATCAGAAGAGATTGTGCAAATGATCAAGACTATTTCCGATAAACAAATTGAATCAGACGACGAAGGTGAGGAAGACGGGGAAGGAGAAGTTATTCAGCTTGCTCAAAGATCATTACAACTACTTGGACAAGGTGGGAAGTCTTCCCATATCGAAGGTTGAGCGGTTTGCACAAGAAAAGATTTTTTTTGTTATTTGCATCTAGCTATGGGTAGGGCACGGTGTTAGGAGTATAATCAAAGGCATAATAGTTTGCAGCGAGCATATTGGCAGAATGGGGGCGCTGCACTACTTTTATTCCTGTGTTTTCATGACAGACCTTCAGAGGTTTCTGTCACTACAATATATCTTTTCACGACGTCTCCTTTCAACAACTTATTGCAGCGATATGGAACTTTAGTTGTTATTCATGTAATTAGATAGGACATTATGATATCCAAATACAGTCATTGCTCGAAATATTCAGAACCCTCACATGACATTGATCAGTTAGTAGAACATCATTATTCAACTTTTTAGGACTTGGTGATTTTTTTTTGTTTTTTCGTGATTACATCAAAGTTTTAATAGACATCTACCACGGGTTTTAGATCATTCTCGAACCATTTTCTCTCACTCCATGGTAGTACTTTAGCGATAATTTTCCCCTTAATCAAAGCCATAGGTATTGGACCAAACATCCTCGAATCTCTCGACCATTCTAGATTATCCCCCACTACCTAACAATGTCCCTCGGGGATCTATAAATCATTAGCCCTTCCCTTAAATCATCCCTTCGCTTTCCCTTCAAGCCTTAAGAACTCACTCTAATCATCTGAGTCTCCCCGCTCCCTGGCGTCCCCATCATAACGCAATCCCCCTCCAAACCCAAAACCCTCTTGAAAGCCTTCTGACCGGGCTCAACAACCGATTCAAATGAAACGATATCGCCAACCTGGACGTCGCGCCCGCGTCGATACGCACGCGAGATGAGAAACCAATCGTTGGACACGGAGATGGTCGGGAGCATCGAGGGTCCAGACCCCGTCTCGAGTGAATAAAAGTACGTGTGGAAGAGGTGGTAGATGAAGAGCGATTTGAGTGTCCAGGTTAGGATGCGCAGGGGGTGCGCGGCGTGCTTGGGATTTCCGCTTCCTTTTCCTCCTCCTCCACTGATAGTGTGTGGGAGAAGGGACATTCGGCGGTTTATGATGCCATGGTTGTGGATGTGAGAGGGGAGGCGCAGGGGAAGAGGTCGGAGGAGTGTTTTAAATATCATGACATGCTTTTTTTTTGTATGGTTACATAAGGTACTTTATTTAATATGTAATTTTTCGCAGGCTGTAAAGAAAGTCGTTCGTGAATATTTTGATACCCCCCTTCCCGTGATATGACGATGCAGAATGAATATGCTTATATAATCAAGCATCATAATAAATTCTTCTTGTCTGGCATCTACAACACACGCTCTCTCAAGCTTCATTACAGCCCCATACCCCATCCATACAAGCGGCAAATATGGCAAATCCTCGCTGCGTCTTCAACGCAGCTTCTGCTCTTCGTCGTGTATTTCTCTCGGGACTCCCTATCGAAAGAACCCCATCCGCATGCGCATCCCTGCTACGCAGCACTCCAATATTTCCCTCCTCTTCCTCTTCCTCCTCTCTCCTACAAACCCGCATTCAAACCCGGAGCGTCTTTAAAAGCACCTCTACCGCCGTCGCCGAACAACGTCTTCCCCGCGATAACGAAATCACCGCACCCTATCTCCGGCTCAAGAATGCCGAAGGCAAACTCGACCCGCCTGCTCGCACCGCGCAGATTCTCCGATCTATGGATCTCAAAACGCACATGTTGGAAGTAATTGCATTTTCGGACGAGGGACTCGCGCCCATTGCGCGGATTGTGAATAAGAGGGAATTATTCCAGAAGAAGAAGGAGGTGAAGAAGTCGAAGAATCCGGGGACGGTGACGAAAACGATTGAGATGAATTGGGCGATTGAGAAGAATGATTTGGGACATCGGTTGGAGAAGATGAGGGGGTTTTTGGAGAGGGGGAATAAGGTGGAGGTTATTTTGGCGGGGAAGAAGAAGGGGAGGAAGGCGTCGGTTGAGGAGGCGGAGGCGGTGATTGTGAGGATTAGAGAGTTTGTGGCGGGGGTGGAG